>MDKH01240549.1:0-42900 GCA_005239495.1 Nicotiana undulata | reverse complement strand
GGTCGCTCCTGCGGAAAAAGGCCTGGGCACTGGGGGAATTCTCACACCTGCGGACTTTGGATCACAGGTGCGGACTCGCACCTGCGGGAAATTGGTCGCGCCTGTGATGGCCTGGGCCCTGGGTAATGCTCGCGCCTGCGGAGTCTGGTCCGCTCCTGCGGAGCCGCTCTTGCGGAAGAAAGGCCGCTCTTGCGGAAGGAGCCGCACCTGCGATTGATTTTCCGCTGGTGCGGGCCTCGCGCCTGCGGCTCAAGGACCGCAGGTGCGGTCACACCAGAAGATTTCCCACCAGTTGTGCAACTGCTGGTCTTTTACCCCGATCGGGGTCCGGGAGACCCCTGGGCCCACCCGAGCCCTCGACAAATTATACCAACAAGTCCCAAATCACATGAAGGACTTGCTCGAGCTCCCAGATTACTAAAAACATCATCCAAACTAGAAATCACCCTCAAAAAGCCCTTAGTTTCAAACTTAGGATTTCAAGAAAATTTCAATGGCTCACCAATACGCCGAACGGGTCTATACTGCTCGGAATGACCCCAAATTTTGCGGACAAGTCATAAATGACTATACGGAACTATTGCCAGTTCCGGAATTCCATTCGGACCATGATATCACGAGGTCCAATTCCAGGCTGAATTCCAAATCTTATGAAATCCCGAATTCCAATTCAGGTGCCGAAATACTCCCGGGTCATCAGAAACTCGAGGCGAGCACACTCCCAATTCCGAAATTATCATCTGGAGTTGCTGGAGCTGTCAGAACTCGATTCCGAGGTCGTTTGCTAAAAATGCTGCTCGGAACCAAAATTTGCCAAATAGGCTAGCCTTCAGGAACCAAGTGTTCCTGAACTGGCCAAATCACTTCTGAATCTCGAACTACCTGCCCACACAAGTCATAAGGCACGAGTAGCCGCTATGCAAAGAGTCATTCACGGGAACGGAGTCCCAACACACAAAATAACCGGCTGGGTCGTTACAGGTAGGTTGATATATGGGTGGTGGAGGTTGGTATGAAGGTGAGGGTGCTTGGTAGTTTGAGGTGGGATGATATGTGAAGGGAGGTGTTGGGTAGACTTGGTATTTGGGTGGGGATTTGTCCTGTTGTGCAACCATTACGGCTCCCACGTCTCTCTTTTTAGACACACCACCGGACTGCAAAGCTTTGTTAGTGGCCTGCAAGGCTTCAAAATTTGTAACCATACCATTCTTAATGCCTTCTACAATTCGCTCCCCTAATTTGATAATGTCGGAGAACTTGTGGCCTTCAACCATCATTAGACGTTCATAATATTATGGGTCCTGAGCTCAGACAAAGAACCTGTTCATCTGTTCCTCCTCTAAAGTAGGCATGACTTTGGCAACTTCGGACCTCCAACGAGTAGCATACTCGCGAAAGATTTCTGTGGGTTTCTTCTTCAAGTTCTGGATGTAGAACACATCTGGTGCGTTCTCTGTATTGAATCTAAACCTGTCCATGAAGTATGTTGCCATACCTACCAAGTTCGACCATTTCTTAGGGTCTTGGCTGATGTACCAAGACAGTGCATCTCCCTTCAGACTCTTCGTGAACAGCTTCATGCAGATCCTTTTGTCTTTTCCTACGCCAACCAACTTATCACAGTAGCTCCTCAAATGGACTCTCGGATCTCCAGTGCCATCAACCATCTCGAACTTTGGAGGTTTTTACCCCTCGGGTAGTTAAACGTCAGCTTGTATACAGAGATCTTCATAGGTCAAACCTTTCCCTTGACTCCCTCGATATCCTGAACTCGGCTAGTCAGTTTTCTATGTTACTCAGCCGGATTCTTGATAAGTAAGTCCTTCTCATCAGATTCTGAGGTATGTGAGATAGGAGGAATATAGTGGGTCACAGTTTCCACGTAGATGGGATTGTTGCAGGCATTGAAATGGTCCTTCGTGGGGTTTTGAGGTTCGTGGATGGATGGTGGAGTGTTGTTGTGGCAAGTGATGCATGGTGCAGGGAGAGTTTGGTGAGGTGCAGGGTGATTTGGTTATTTTGGGATATTCTTTGGTGGTGTGGGATTGACGTCAGGGATGTTTGAGGGAAAATGACAGTTTAGCCAGATTCCGGACCTGGTCAAGCTCCTCTTGAAACTTCAAAAATTTCTGTTCCAATGGTGACATGTTCTCATGCAAAACCTGAATACCCCGGCCTTCAGTGGCCTCAACCTATTCAACCGTATTTTCTTTCCTGATACCGCTGTATTCTGCCATCTTACTTTTGCTCTTGTTTCTACCTTTGGGAGGACTGAGAGAAGGAGCAGGTGGAGGGCCCTTGGATCTTGTGCGATAGGCTGATGATGCCAGAATGCACGAACTAACCTTTGGGGAGAGCAATAATAAATAAAAAAGGGAAACAAAAACTAAAGGTAGCCAAGTCAGTGAGGATTATGAAAAACATTGCAGTAATTAAACACGTAATGCGAAAATGTAAAGCGCAACCTAAGTTGGGGAACCGCTTTGTGCCCGAGGTAGGCCTAGCGACAAATTGATTTGGAGAACTTAAAATGCTAAATGCCTAATTTTATTGATGTAAAAATGGACGAATCCAAAAATAATACAAAAACAATAAGCAAGAAATACAATCACTAATGGACATCGGCCTTATTACATTGATAAAGCGGAAAAGAAAATCCTATCTAATTGGTCCCAGAAGGACCTTCTCCAAGCTTGGCCCTCTTGGCATATTTTAGATTATGCTGAGTCTGGGGACTTCGTGCCTCGTTTCCTGCGAACAAACAAAGTTAGGCCCTTAGCCCCACCAGACTCGACTATTTAACATCAATAATTATCATGAAGCATTCAGTTCTCCAAATAAATGCACAGAGCGTGAGGGTGTTCGTATGGGTTCTAGGGAAACCCAATGGACTCTGGACAAGGCTGTCTTAAAGGCTATTGTGCGGACAATATGTTAACCTGGCTAAGTTTACCATGATGCATGCAACAGTATAACAGAGTAAAGTTTCTATGGGGTTTTAGACAGGTACCCTTGAGCGGACAACTCAAGGGGGAAGGCACGGAACTGTCGAATGCACCGCTGATCGACTAATTTACCGCAAATACGCCTTTCCGAATTTAAGGGGTAATAATATAGGAATAGCGCAACCACTCATTGTAAGCGTTGCTATGGGATTTTGTTTGGCACGAGTGGAGTATGAATGTTGAGCATGATATGTAATAAATAAGCATTTAAACAAATAGTCATATATTTGCACGTTAAGGAAAAACGTTAAATACAGCAGTTATGATTGAAAGCAATTACAAAAGAAAACAAAGAGACATGTTAGTTTTGTTCATGTGAAATAAATGCTTAAAAATGAAAGAAACAATTAACGGCATGTAATAGGGAAGAGGAAAGGGTGCAAACATTTAAACAGAATTAAAAGGTCCAAATTCACGATACAATTTGCAATGGTAAAAGCCTAGGTAATCCCCAGCAGAGTCGCCATGCTGTCGCGCCCCCCTTTTTCCCCAAACGTAAAGCGAAGAGATCGGGTTTATGACATTTTGGACAACTCCTTTTGAAGGTTAAAAGGGTGAAAAGGAAGAGTCGCCACCTAACGATTTTTATGGTGCGTTAGGGCACCTAGATTTGTTAACTCATAAGACTAGTTTGCGTTACCAGAGATTGGGTAAGGGCTTGATGTTATCCCAAGGGGAAGGTATTAGGCACCCCTCAGGATCCATAACTGTGTGTCCCGACCAAATGATTTCGGGAATTCAGACAATAAACAAATAACAAACAAGGCTCACATAAGAGGGGATTTCGAACAAGTATAAAATTTAACTAAAAGTTGAAGAGATCAAAATAGGCATTTGAGAAAAAAGGTCCTAGGTTCAAGGAAATACGGATCACATCAATGCAATACCCGATAGGCAGAGCTACACGTGGTATTAATGCACCGGTCATCATATCCGTGTTCTACCCTTCCCACCCCGCGAAGGTATCTAAAACGCATGTGTTGGTCACGAAGCTTATTGCGTGCTATTACCCGTCACATCCTATCAGTCCTGGAGGAGGCTAGGACTACTATTCCTAAAAGGGAAAGTACTAGGCTGAACCCTTAGGTTTAAAGGACAAAATGCTAAGCGATAGGAAAGAACAGTTAGGACTGTGAATTAGGCATAGATAACATGAACATGCTGATAATTAAAGCCCAAAAGTAGCATGATCTCTAATGCGCATATGGACAATTAGTGTAGTTATTTAACCTACACAGGATGTCTAGAGATAGTATTTATTAACATGCAGAGGCAGTATCATAGTTATTTTAACTACGAACAGGATTTCTAAGTGAGGCATTTGCAAAGATGATGCAGCGACTGAACATGATTCTCTAAGCGGACATGAATAAAGTATACATGCTGAGATAAATAGACCAAAAATATGGAGTCTAATGCATGCATGGCAAGTACTCCTAAACATGTGACTATTGCACACATAGGTGAAATAAACCCTATAAGCATGTTCTCTACCCGTAATTATACTAAGCATGCATAACCCCTCCCGTTTCACTATCCAACCCCGAAGTTGTTTTTATAATTAATTATTACAGACCAGCATTGCATAGATTACATAAGTGAATAAGAAAGTTAAGAAGTTATACTATAGGGAGCCTAACAGTAAGCCCAAGTATCCAAGTCCCAACATGCCATATGCCATGACCTTTATGTAACCCAGGTGTGTCAGAGTTCCTAAAGATCTCAGGGGATCCCAGGCAGTGCTCACACCCAAGTTCCATAGCCAGGAATGAGTAAGTGCAGTGTGGAATGTCAGCCTTGTGTGTCAGAGTTCAATGGGTACTCAGATCGTCCCCAAGGCAGTGCTCACACCCAAGTTCCATAGCCAGGAATGAGTAAGTGCAGTGTGGAATGTCAGCCTTGTGTGTCAGAGTTCAATGGGTACTCAGATCGTCCCCAAGGCAGTGCTCACACGAAGGGGGCTGAACTTAGCAACTAAGAGTAGTGAAATGTGCTCATAGCCGGAAGGAGTTGGGTTTGAAAAGTAGCTTTGAAATAACTGTTTTGAAAATAATTTCAGAGAACAACATGTGTTTTATGAAAACTGGTTTAAAGGAAAGACACAGGACAATTACAACTCAGAAAACATGCAGAGTTCAGGGAGCAAACACAAACAAGGATAGGGGGATCAAGGGACAAATAGGTCACATATTAGAAGCAAACTTGCACACAAATAATCCTTAGGATAGTATTACAGGGTTTAAAAAATCACAACAGAGTTACTACAAAATGTTAAGGCCAATAATCTAAAAGTATTAGATTGAGGGAGTGTCAAACAGAGTCAAATATTATGTCCGAGATTAGGATTACACAATAACTAAACATGATGTGCATGCTTATAAGTTAAGGGGTCATAAGGTAGGGCGGGTTCATGATGAAAAGCATAGAAGAGGACACTGAACATGCTAAAATAAAAGGAAGAGTAGTCATATAGACGAACATGTATGCTAGCCTCATAGAAGTCGGGCAAAATCATGGTGAATCACATAAGGAAAAGCAACAGACAAGTTAGACAAAGGGGAAAAGGGGAATCACGTAGACAAGTAGACATGTTAAACATAGAGAGACAAAGTAAACATGCTAATTGCAAGGCAAGCAGTAGAACCACAAGTTGAAGCATGAGAGAAATAACAGGAATCAAAATACGAACAGGAACATGTTGTTTTGGGTACTAAAAACTTAAACTAGAAACATACCGGTTTGAATGCAAGATTGAATGCAAAGTGAAGAGCAGTAAAATGAAGAGTAGTAGAGTAGCAGTGTGTATATGCAACAGAACAGTAGAGCAGTAGTGCAATAGAATAATAGAATCACTCAGTTTTGGCTTTCAGCCAACTGAGTTGCAAATAACAGCAAGAGAGACAAAAGAGGATGTGTATGAAAGCGAGAGAGAATTCAGAATAATATGAGTGCTCTGTGTCTTGTTTTTGTTTTTTAGTGTCAAAGAGTGTAGAGTATTTATAATGCTGAAAACGAGTAAAGAAAAATAAGGTAAGGAGTACTAGATTAGCACAACTATGGAAACAATACTCAATCAGTATCAATTAAAGACATGGACTCCCTTTAATTAGGGAGTCAAGTTCAATCAGAGTTAAATAAGGAAAAGGAATCAACTATAAACCGATTTTGCTATAATAGGGGTAGTAAAATCGTGTAGCGTACAATAAAGGCCAAGTACATTGCACATAATTAAGGAAAGTAAAACTGATAGCATATTCATAAGGCAAAGTATGATTTTAATTCTGAAAATTAGTTGAGGAAATCTCGAATGCAATTAGAATCACATGGAATCAAGTATAATCAGGGAAAGTATCACATAAATAAGGAAACATGGAAAGTCAGTAGATGGTTTTAAGGAAAACACGTATAGGCTACAGTCTTGGGATAAGATGTCACGGATCACAGAATCAATATAGGATGTTATGTAAAGTGTGTACAACAAACGATTGAATTTGTCAAGCAATGACTAGCATGAAAAATCAGGGAAAGCCTTAGGCAAGTAGTATAACAAATTTAAAACCTTAGGTAAAACAGGAATCACACGAGTTCATAGATGAATGGGGAGGTTAAACATAATAGGAACACAGAGGCAATGAACCTTAACAACAACAACAAGATAGAAATCATGCAGGAGCATATTTATGAGAAGTAAAATCTCAAACAACGTATTAGTCGCAAATAGATTCATAGCTTTAAGGAATAACTTTGGGTTTTCAGTTGAGCAAGTCAAAAATGAAAGGCATCTTGAATCAGTCGTTAAATCACAGAATGAGACATAGAAAAATACTAAAAGATAGAAGCAAAATATCGTTTGGCAAGAGGTTTATGAAACCCTAGTTTCAAAAACCGAGAAATTGTTTAAAGATGATGTTTTCAGAGAAAACATATAATGAAACTTTGTAATACTGTAGATCTAGAGTAGATCTAGAATAGCTCGGAATACATAGGGTTAGGGTTTCGTGGAACCAAGAGAAGAAGGAAGAACCTCAGAGACGACACCAGCTTAAGCCGAAATAGGTTGTAGACCTTACTCAGACGGTTGGGGAGGCCGAAAAGTGGCATGGGACCATGGGAGACAAGAGAACCGCTCCGATCTCGCGTGAGGACTCCAGGGCATCACTGGACCGGTGAGGGGTAAGCAGATGACCATGAGATGATGAAGAACCAAGGTTTCCGGTGAGAAACCAGCCGGAGAAGATGGACATAACTCATCGAAGAGGGGGGGAGTCGAGGAGACTCCTAGAGAGAACTAGAGAGTCACAGAGAGAGAGATAAAGAGATAGAGAGAGACTGAGTCCTGAAAGAATGAGGGGTTTGGTTAGGGGTTAATTTAGGTAAGTTTTGATCTGGGCCATTGATTTGAATTAATCAACGGCTCAGATTGAAACAAGGACTGGGTCGGGTGTTTAGGGATTGGGCCTTGGGTTATTGGGTCAGTTTAATTGGGCTGGTTAAGATCAGGTGGGGTTGGGTTGGAAGTGGCTAGAATTTAAAATAGGAATAGGCCAAATGTTAAATACCCAACTAAAATAGGATAATTAATTAATTAAATAGCAAATATATGTGTAAAACAAAATTAAAACCAAATGAATGAAATTAGGATAATTAACTACTATAAAAATATAAAAATGATTAGTTATTTATTTAAAAATGGTATAAATGCATATTTGTGCTACATTTGCAAATATTGATTAAATTAACTAAATAATGTCAATATTGGCTAATTCGTAAAATAATTAAATCCTAAGGGAACTAAAATAGGATATAAATAACATATTGAATAAGAAAATGATTTGAAATTATTTATAACATCATTTATGTATAATTATGAATAATTATGGAACATAATTCCATAAAGTATTAGATAAATAGGAAAACAATATGATAAAATACGGAAAATTATGGAAAAACATCAATTACTGCAAAGAGTAATTTTAAAAGTAGATATGAATTTTAAAAATAATTTGGGGAAAAATTGGGTATCAACATTATGTTGTATTTCTGTTGAGGTAACAAACTAGAAATGTTTTAGTTGTCAAACATGTTTCTTTTAAACTATGAACTTGTAATATTTTGGAAATTGTAAAAGAAGTTTCTATAAGTAATGAAATTGGTATTGTTCATGTTATTCTCTCATTTTCCAAACTATTGGTATTCATCCTCACATTATTCATGGGTAAGGTTGGGTAGAAGTCATCAAGTAGGATTACTTGACTAGGATATCTCAGTTGAGCGCGGGTTGTGCTCCCAAGGGTTGGGGCATGGCAGTTTTAGAGTGTTGATTTCTCTTATTTGGGGTAAGTATCTTGCTTAATATTTTTTAGGGAATATATTTTAGGATATGACTTCGTTTGTCTAATTGAAATGTGTGAGAAGCGACACATATGTGAGGTGACGAGCGTATACGTGGGTGTTATGTATGGTTCGTGTCCGTAGTAGTATTTAGGTCGTACTATGCCTTGATTTGGATACTGTGCATCTTGCTATCATGCTCTATATGTTTCTATGACTACGTGTACTCCGTGAATAATACTAGAGACCATGTGTATGTTTTGATTAATTGTTGAGCACAATATTTGTTATCGTATAGCATATCCACCTAATTTGAGCTGTAGTTGTGCACTCGCACATGCGTACACCTTATCATGCTAGCTTTTTCAGTCCATTAGTATGTGATTGATATCCATTGTTCAAGCACATGAATTCTTAAATATGCTATTTGTGTGAAATGGACTTAATTAGTAGCACGTGAGTGGTCTGTGCGGATCCGAGATATGATAGCATGTGAGTGATCCGCGCAATTGTTGTGCATGGCTCTTGTGTCTTACATTCAACGTGTGGATAAGGATCCATCCCTCTAGGGTCACCCTCTTATGTTTCTCTCTTGATTGTGCACACACATGTTATGAGAAACTGATGGGTTTCTGGTTGATGTGGGTCTTGGTAAAGTTGATCATTGGTTGGACTTCAGATATCTTCTCTATTTGCAAACTCTTTGGATGTATACATGATCATACGACATATCTTCTCTATTTGCTAGATCCGAAATGTATACATGCCCTTATGAATATCTTTACTATATGTTACCTTACTTGATGAGATGAGACACGATACATATCTTCTCTATAAGGCAGATTACTCCGCACATCTAGTGTTGAGTAGTGTGCCATCGACTAGAGTTGAATAAGTTTCCATCAACTAGATTTGATCTTATTCATGTCCTTATATATTTCATGTGTTACTCGCCTATGATACGAGGGGTTGTGAGACTATTGACAATTTACACATAATGTTATTTTTCTTGGGCCTTGTGGCAAAATTTGAGTTAGATGGCTCTTGGAGTTTCAAGTTTCTTATTGCACTTGTACGTGCTTTTCATGTTTGTGGTTTATGGAGCTATCCGTTTCCCCTTGGTTATGCTCATTCGCTTTGCGTGGTTGCTATTGATACGTACGTGTTTGGTGCGTATGAGAATTTGTTATTCCATGTAGACCAGTAAGTTTGGATTGGGTTTCGGACCGCAATGGAGTTATGTTTAGATATGATCTTTTGTGCTTTCGTTGTGTTTTCTTCTTCCCTTGTGGGATGGAATCATAACATTGTGCCTTGGTGGTTGTATCTGCTGAAATTGTCAGATGGTTCTCTTATTTGGTTATATTTGAGTTGTTTCTTGTTTGGTATGGATTGTATGTGGTTCCAAGTGGCAATTAATGTGTCCAGTTGGTGGAGCATTTTGTATTGGGTAAGTTGAGGTTATTGGACCCGGAGGTAGGGTAATCAAATTTGGATAGTGTATGTTTTAAGAGGAATGTCATTAGTCATCTTAGAATTTGGCAATGATTCTTATCGGGCGAGAGAGCTCCATGACTTGTTGATCTCATGGGTGGTTATAAGTTTCTACGTGATTCTTATGGGTGGTTATGAGTTTCTACATTCATCATTAGCAGTGTTACAAAGGTTTGGAACAATGTCTTGTTTGATATGAAGTATGTTGCCAGCACCAATTTAGTAATGACAACAAATGTGGCCGAACGTTATTGTTATGAGTAGATAAATAATGTGGTGCATCGTGTGGTTATATCGGGGCTGTATATTGACGACTGATGAAGCTTGTTGAGGTAGATATAGTGTATTTATGTGAGAATAGGATCATATAAGGAATTCCAGATGTTGGGAATTGGTTCTAGGGTTTATGGGTTAAGGTTGAAGAAAGAAGCTTCAGTCAAGGTTTATCTAATGGACTTATGGGTAATTATGATGTGGTATCACCCATGGATATGTGTGTGATGAGTTTATGCAGTAAGTTGGTGACTTTGGAATTTCTCTTGGCGCGTTCGAGGATGAACGTATGTTTAAGTGGGGGAGAATGTAATGACTCGAATAGGCATATTAATAGCTAGCATTTCGTTCGGTGGTTTGAGACTTTAAGAAGCTTCATATGAGGTATTATGACTTGCGTGTATGGTTGGTTTTTGTTTTTGAGTGGTTCAAAATTTTTTGATAGATTGATTCTCGCTTTGGAAGTGTTAAGTTTGAAGAGTTGACCAAGGTTTGATTTTTGAGTACACGACTCAAAATCTGGATTTGATTGTTTTAATAGGTTTGTATGGTGATTTTGAACTTGTTAATATGGATGAATTTGAGTTCCGATGTTCCTAGATGATCTTGAGGTTAATTGCTGAAATTTGGAAGTTTAAAGGTGTGGAGTTGATAGATTTGACCCATAGTTCACTTTGTGGTTACTGATCTGTGTTTGTGATTTCTAGCCTTGTAATAGGTTGATACGGTAATTTATGGCTTATGTGTGAAATTTGGGGTCATTCCGAATAGTTTAGATGTGTTTGGCATAAGTTTGGAATTTTGAAATTTGAAATAGTTCATTAAGCTGGAAATGATGTGCGAGTCGTGATTTGATGTTATTTTGTGTGAGTAGAGTCCTCGAGTAGGTCGGTGTTATGTTTAGGGTCGGGGTCTCGAGGGGCTCGGGTGTGTTTCAAGGTGGTTGCAGACCAATTCTCCCTTGTTTTTGACTTCTAGTTTCTGGTGTTGCGAGTGTTCGTCGCGATTGCATGTAGAGGATTGTGATCACGAAGTGTTCTCGGAGCTAGGCTGGAAGTTCATTTTCACATTCATGCTCGTTGAGGCTTTAAGGCTACTCGTTCGCGTACAGGTCCACGCGTTTGCGTAGTGTTGAGCTAGGATGGGAATGTCATTTGCTTGACCTTTGCATTCGCGGTAAGCCCCCACGTTTGTGTAGTTCTGTGAAGCCATGTATCACGATCTCGTTCATGGGGCCACGTTCGCATTGAGCCTTCGAGGAAGTTCAATTTTTGTGCTTCGTGATCGCAAAGTTGGTTTCGCAATCACGAAGGGTTTCTCTGGAGAAACCATATAAGGTCCTATTATCGGAATCATAACTCATTTGGCCTTATTTTGAGAGTGGGAGCTTAGATTGAGGCGATTTTCACCCACTTGGATTGGTTAAGTATTTTTTAATCAGATTTGATTATTATACATGATTCCATCTTTGATTTTGGCATTTCATCGGTGGATCTAATAGAGAAAATTGGGGTCTTTGGCAAAATATTTATAAGCTGGAAAATTGAGATTTGAACATCTATTTCGGGTCAAATATTAAAGAAACTTGTATAGTTGGACCTGTATTCGAACGGGTTGTCGAAATTTGTGAGTGTTGTTGGGTTCCGAGGTGCGGACTTGAGTTGATGTTTTTGTTGACTATGAGTATTTGATTAAAGATTCAACCTTTATCATGTGGGTTTAATTCTAATGGAATTATTTGATGTTACTGAGTTGTTTTTGGTTAGATTGGAGCCGTTCGGAGGTCAACTTGGCCGGGAAGACGTTTTAAAGTATTGATTTGGCTTGTTTGAGGTAAGTATCTTGCTTAATCTTGTTACGAGAATGAACCTTAAAATATTACCTTGTTTGTATAATTGAAATGTGTGAGAAGCAACGCATATGCGAGGTGACGAGCATATATGCGGGTGCTATGTATGATTCGTGTCAGGAGTGGTCTTTAGGTCGTACTATGCCTTGATTTGGATATTGTGCTTCTTGCTATCATTATTTATATGCTTGTATGACTATGTGAACTCTGTGAATCATACTAGAGATCATGTGTAGGTGTTGATTTACTGTTAAGCACGATATTTGTTGTTGTATGTGTATCCACCTGATTTGAGTTGTAGTTGTGCACTCGCACATGCATACACGTTAATATGCTTAATGTTTCTCTCCATAAGCATGTTATTGATATCCATTGCTCATTCACATGAATTCTTATATATGCGTTCTATGTGATATAGACGGAATTGGTAGCACATGAGTGTTCCGTATAGATCCGACATATGATAACACGTGATTAGTTAGTATAGTTGTTATGTATGGCACGTGAGTTGTCCGTGAAGCGTGTGGATAAGGATCCATCTCCCTATGGTAACCCTCTTTTGTTTATTTCTTGATGGTGAATACGCAGGTGGTGAGAAACTAGCAGGTTTCTGATTGATGTAGATCTTGGTAAAGCTGATCATTGGTTGGACTTAGCATCTCTTCTCTATTTGCAAACTCCTTGGATGTATATATGATCTTTATGCATATCTTCTCTATATTCTAGCTCCAGAATGTATACATGCCCTTATGCCTATCTTCTCTATATGCTCCCTCACTTGATAAGATGAGATCTGTACATATCTTCTTTATATGTGAGCCCGTATGACTTGACTTGTTTAATCATGCATATCTTCTCTGTATGAAATTAATGAAGAATTATAATTATTCATATACTCTCTATATGCACTTATTGAAGGATTAATTTCTAGTTCATGCATATCTTTTCTATATGCAATCGTTAAAGGATTATCTGGTATTTCATGCATATCTTCTCTATATGCAACCGTGGAAGAATTATTTGATACTTTACGCATATCTTCTCTATATGCAAGCTTAATGATGTGGTGATATTTGACGCATATCTTCTCTATACACTGAGTTGTTGAACTTGAATAATATCTAGGCATATCTTCTCTATATGCAATTACTGATGTGTTGTTTGTTATCCAAAGCTATGACGACCTGATAAGTTGATTTGAGTAATAGCGCCCTTTTTCTATGTTCTGAGACCTCCCGTAGCATTATTTTATGATTTATGACTTTCTTGCGCAGTACGTGTCGTTTTCTGGAAAGTTCATATGTTTAAATTTAAAGAAAAAGTGATTTTTGACTTTAGAAACAACTAGAGTTCATCTTGGTATATGCCCTCGGATTGGTGTTTTGACAATTCTGTTAGGTTCGTATGATATTTTTGGACTTGTACGCATGTTTTGTTGGGGTCCCAGGTGACCAGAGGGCGTTTCAGCACATTATGTAAAATGTTGGCAAAATGAGTGTTTAAGTTGAAAATCTTGAGTTTTGATGATCTATTGTTGGTATTTTGATGTTATTTTGATGATTTAAGTTAGTGAGAGGGCTTTTATGATGTTATTACACTTGTTTGAAAGTCCGGATTGGAGGCCGAGGGGCTCTAATGAGTTTCAGATGTGTTTTGGACTGCTGATGAAAAATATGCTAGTGTTGATCTACATGTCTCACATTTGCAAAGACCTAATGAAAATTACGAGCCTCACATTTGCGATATCAGGCTGTGACCTTCGCTTTTGCAAAGGATCAGTCGTATTTGTGATATGGTGGTTTTCGCATTCGCCGCTTCTGTGCCGCCTTTGCGATGCTGGGATGTTTGTGGGCAACTTCGCATATGCGAAGCCTTATTCTCATTTGCGGACTGCCCAGCTTCGCATTTGCGATTAATCCATCACGTTTGCGGTAACTGTAGGCTCAAAGGTCGTTCGCTTTTGTGAACATTATTTTGCTTTAGCGACTGTCGCAATTGTGAACAGTAGTTCACAATTGCGACATTTGCAGCTAGGTAAAATGTAGGAATTTTGGGACGTAGCTCAATTTATATCATTTTAACCCTAAACTCCATAGATGCGATTTCTAAAGAGCATTTTCTTTCCAAATTCATTGGTAAGAAACTTTAAATTGTTTCAATCAATTTCATTTACTTTTTCATGAATTTTACACTAAGTCTATGAATTTCAAAGTACAAATTGAAGGTTTTGGATAGAATTTAGGAATTTCTTAATATTATGATATAGACATTGAATTGAGATCAAATTTCAAAACAAACCACATATTCGAGCTTGGGGATGAATGGATAATCGGGATTTGGTCCAAATATGGCATTTCAACCATGTGGGCCCGGGTTAACCTTTTCAAATATGATCAAGATTTAACCTTTTTCATTTGTGGGTAGTTTCTAAAGCTTGTTTTGAATTATTTGAATGATATTTGGGTAGATTCGATTGGTTTGGAGGCTTGTTCTAAAGAAAAGGTCGTGGTTTATTGTTGATTGTATTCCGGAAAGAGGTAATGTCGTGGTTAACCTTGGCTTGAGAGAATTAGGACTTGATTGGTCTATTTTCTACGTGATTTTATGTGGGGGGATGACATATATGCAATGTGACGAGTGTATATGCGTTGTTATGGGTTTAAGCATGCGGGAATGACTATTTATTCGCATATTTCCAATTATATCATGCCTTCTTTTATACCATGTTATTACTCGTTTCATGTTTTAATTGCTACACGTATTTGCTTGTTCAAATATGTGTCTTCACTTGCTACATGCCTCTATTTGCTACATGTATCCATGAATTTATTTATTGTCCATTTTCTTGTTCTATGCTCTACATATTAATAGGTAGTGTTATTACATGTTTAATGCTTTTACTTGTTTATTTGCCTTTACTTGCTTTCTATTTCACTTTAAATTGTTATATTGGATTGTCTTAGAGAATTTATATGTTTTTGTTCCTTTTTATGTACGTTGTGAGATAATATGTGGTTGGTTGTGGTATTATTATTATTATTATTATTATTATTATTATTATATATGGATCAAGTTGTACGCCTCAATGGTATTGTTATTATTTATGGATTGGATTACACGCCTCAACAGTGTTGTTATTATATATGGATTGGATTGCTCGCCGCAACGGTTATTATTATTATTATATTTGGATCGAGTTGCACGCTGTAACAATATTATTTATATATGTAGATTGGGTTGCAAGACGCATTAATATTAGTATTATATATGTGGATCGAGTTTCCGCTACAATGAGAAGTTGTATTATGGTTATTCTTGGATGTTGGCTTACATTACCGTATTGTGTTGTTAAACTGAGTAGTGATGATGTTTTGGGGCCCTCTGTTATATATTTCTTACTTCAGTTGTCATGTTAATTAGTTGTTCTATATTCTGATATTTTTTTCTAGTTATAGTCGCAAAAGTTTATAGTGAGTGTCTTGTCATAGCCTCATCAATAGCTCGTCGGGATCAGGCTCAGCACTAAAAGAGTGCATGGGGTCGGTTGTAATCATACTACACACTTCTCGTGCAGATCCTGGTGTTGGTCCCAACGGCGCATAGCAGATATTGCTCGGACACAACTTTTCAGGAGACTTGAGGTAGAGTTGCACAACATTCGCAGGCCTTGAGATCCCCTTCCTATCAATTTTACGATTTCTTTTGTATCAAACATTTCTATCTCATTCCATACTTTGTTTGTAGAAATCTGGTAGGTCATGCATTTGTGAACCAGTTTCTAGGATTAGACTAGAAAGCGATATTTATGGCTTATATTATATATTTCAAGTATTTCAGTCTTATTTTCTCAATATTTATTTTTAAACTTTTTAATTGATTAATTGTTTATTTAATGCTTGCTTGCCTAGCAAGCGGATGTTAGGGGCCATCACGACCTTATGGTTGGGATTTTAGGTTTTGACAAGTTAGTACAAAAGCGCTAGGTTGTGTAGGTCTCACGAGTCATGAGAAAGCTTAGCAGAATCTTTAGGATCGGTAGGGAGATGCATGTACTTGTCTTCTAGAGGCTATAAGGCTTTAGGAAATTTCACTTTCTTTCTTTCTCTATCATGCGAGTTTTTCTATCGCTGAGTTTGAATCATTCTTCTCTCATTCTCTCACAAATGGTAAGGGCACGTAAGACATCTGTAACTGATCAGGAGTCGGAGCCCCAGGTTACAGCCATTACCAGGGGTAGGGGCTAGGGCCGAGAAAGATCCAGGGCTAGCGGCGGAGTACAACATAGAGCACGTACATCGACACATGTTGTTGAGCCTTAGATAGAGCAGGATGATGAGATCCCTATTCCGACCGAGCCAGTAGGACCAACTTAGCTCCCAGAGGGGTTCATTGCTACCCTAATTCTTCAGGACGCCTTAGTCCGCATGGTTGTTTTTAAGGAGAGTATGGCCCATGCCGGTGTGTTTACTTTGGCACCAGTCACTTCCTCCTAATACTCACACTCTAGAGTAGATGGCCCGTGGTTATTAAACCCCAACATGTCTACTAGTTAGGGCGGTTCATCATGTTGTTGCTACACAACCCGGGAAGTGACCCGCCATATCATCTGAGGGGCTAAAAAGGTTAGACATGTTCACCAAGTTGTTTCCCTCTCACTTTAATGGTGCACCTTTTGAGGACCCTTGGGATTTCTTAGACCGTTGCCATGAGATATTGCGTAAAATGAGGATAATGTAGTCCAACAGAGTTGATTTCACAGTATTTCAAATGCATGGGTTTTCCAAGAGGTAGTTGTAGGTGTGTGTTCAGGGTAGGCTAGTAGGTTCATTTCCTCTCATATGTGCTCATTTCTCACAATATTTTTTGGAGAAGCTCATTCCCTTCACTTAGAGAGAGGAGTTTTGCAGTCAGTTTGTGCGCCTCTAGCAGAGTAGCAGGACGGTTACTCAGTATGAGACCACATTTGTGGATTTATGAAGCCATGCATCAATCCTTATCCTTACTGAGAGTGAGAAGGTGTGGAGGTTCATAGAAGGCCGTACATATGGAATCAGACTTTAGATGGCTAGAGAGACCGAAGATGATATTTCTTTTACCTGGGTAGTTGAGATCGCCAGGAGGATCAAGCGCATCAGAGGACACACCAGGGAAACCACATTTGATAAGAAGCCCCGTTATTTTGGAGGATTCAATGGTTTCTCATCTGGAGGTAGGGTTTCCTTTGGTAAAGGACATCCTATCAGGACGGTTTAGTCAGCTCGGCAAGTCACACATGGTACTTCAGGCGGTCGTAGTGCTTATGGGTCCCGTTTTGAGCACCTAGCATTGAGTGCACCTTCAGTTCCCATTAGTGCACCATCAATTTATAACTATCATGGTAGTTATTCGGGTTGTCAGGGTCAGTCTCAGATTCAACATCCACGCCAGCCAAGAGAGTGCTTTGAGTGTGGATGTACGAGTCATAGCAGGAGGTATTGTCGCATATTGCAGAGCAGTATGCCACTCTAGGGTACTCGTGCCATTGCTTTTGGCATTGATTGCTCCACCTCCCGTACTTCCAGCTAGAAGAGGTGGTTAGGCAACCCAAGGTAGATGTCAGCTAGTTAGAGGTGGAGGCAACCCAAGGTAGATGTCAGCCCAGTTGTTATTCATTTCCAACTAGACCTAAGGGTGAGTTGTCTTAGAAAGTTATTACATGTCTTATTTCAATTTGTCATAGATTTTCTTCTGTGTTGTTTGATCCGAGTTCTACATATTTTTATATGTCTTCATATTTTGTTTCACAATTGAGTATGCCACGTGATTCTCTTGACTTTCTTATTTCTATGTCTATACCGGTTGGAGATTCTATTGTAGTTTATCATGTGTATAGGTCTTGTGTTGTGACTATTAATGGATTTGATACTGTAGTTGATTTTCTACTATTTGATATGGTAGGATTTGATGTTATTCTTTGTATGGATTGCTTGTCCCAGTATCACGCTATTTTGGGTTGTCATGCCATGACTGTGACTTTAGCCATGCTAGATTAGAGCAGAGAGGGACCCTCGATCATTGCACTAACAGAAGGGTTTCATATTTGAAGGGCATATGGTTGTGAAAGGGTGTTCGGTATATTTGTATTATATCCGTGATTCTAGTGCGGAGGTGCCTTCTATGGATTCGGTACAAGTTGTGAGTGAGTTTCCTCAGGTATTTCCTATAGATTTTTTGGGTATGCCACCCAATAGGGATATCAACTTTTGCGTTGATTTGGTCCCAGACACTCAACCTATTTGTATTCAACCATACTGTATGGCTCTAGCTGAGTTGAAAGAACAGTAAAATCAGTTGCAAGATTTTCTTGATAAAAGATTCATCATACTGAGTATTTCACCTTGGGGTGTGCAGATGTTGTTTGTCAAGAAAAAATACAGATCAATGAGGATATGCATAGATTATCAACATTTAAACAAGGCCACTATCAAGAACAAGTATCCGTTATCGAGGGCTGATGATTTATATGACCAGATTCAGGGTGTGAATGTACCATTAGGTGAAGAGTAGGGCATCATATGTCCCTAAGACAACTTTTCAAACTCGTATGATCATTACGAGTTCTTGGTGATGTCGTTTGATTTGATTAATGCCCCAACAGAATTCATAGATTTGGTGAACCGAGTGTTCAAGACTTATTTGGATTTATTCGTGATCTTCACTGTTGATATTCTGGTTTAGTCTCGAAGTAGAGAGGAATATGAGCAACACCTACGAAATATGCTTTATTTTTTAAAAGATCGTCAGTTATATGCCAAGTTTTCGAAGTGTTATTTATGGTTAGACTTTGTTGCCTTTTTGGGTCATGTTGTGTGTTTCGGAGGTATCAAGGTGGATCCTAAGATTGAGGCAGTTCAAAATTGGCTTAGACCTGCATTAACTAGTGAGATTCAGAGCTTCTTGGGTTGGGCAGGTTACTACCGTAGGTTCATGGAGAGGCTTTCATCTAGCTGAACCCCGTTGACCGAGTGGACCCAGAAGGGTCCTCTTTTCAGGTGGTCTGATGAGTCAGCTTTCATAAGATCACGATTTCCTTGACTACCACCCCAGTGTTGGTGTTGCCAATAGGTTCGGCATCTTACATTGTGCATTATGATGCATCGCGTATTGGACTTGGCACCGTGTTGATGTTTGTTGATGTAGAACGCTAATGTGATTGCCTACGCGTCTTCTCATTTGAAAGTTCATGAGAAGAATTATCTTCTGTATGATTTGGAGTTTGAAGCCATGATTTACTCGCTCAAGATTTGGAGGAACTATCTATACGGCGTACCATGTGTGGTCTATACTGATCATCGCAGTCTCCAACATCTATTCAATAACAAAGATGTTAATTTGCGGGAGCAGATATTGTTAGAGTTACTAAAGAACTATTATGTCACCATATTATATCATCCATGGAAGGAAAATGTGGTGGCCGATGCCTTGAATAGGAAGGAAAAGAGCAAGGGCAGTTTGCCATTTTTATCGGCACTGGAGAGGCCATTAGCCATTGACATTTAGGCTTTGGCCAATCGGTTAGCGAGGTTGGATGTTTCAGAGCCTAGCCGGGTTATTGCTTCTGTTGTGGCATAGTCATCATTTTTGTAGCATATCAAGGCTTGCCAGTTTGATAATCCTCACTTGTTGGTGTTGAAAGACACACGGTGCAGCGGGGTGGTGCTAAGGAGGTTGTGATTGAAGATGATATTATTATGTGGCATCAGGGCCAGATTTGTGTTCTGAATGTTGATAGATTGAGAGAGTTGATCCTTGAATAGGCTCACAGTTCACCGTATTCCATTCATCTAGGTGTCACAAAAATGTACCGTGACTTGAAGTAGCATTATTGGTGGCTGAAGATGAAGAAAGATATTGTTGGTCATGTCCCTCAGTGTTTGAATTGCCAACATGTGAAGTATGAACATCAGCAGCCAGGTGGGTTTACTCAAATATTGGAGATACCTGAGTGGAAATGGGAGCGCATCACTATGGACTTTGTGGTAGGCTTACCACAGACCTTGAGAAAATATGACTTTGTTTGGTTATTGTGGACTAGTTGACTAAGTCTGCATATGTCATTTATCTAAGGACACCCTATTCTTTAGAGCAGTTGGCTTACATTTACACTCGGGATATTATCCGCCTGCACAGTATGCCCATTTCCATCATTCATGACTGTGGCACGCATCTCACTTCACACTTTTGAAGAGTGGTGTAGCGTGAGTTGGGCACATAGGTCGAGCTGAGTACTTCGTTTTATCCTCAAATGGACAAGCAGTTTGAGCATGCTATTCAGATTATGGAGGACATGTTGAGAGCACGCTCTATGGATTTTGGGGGTTCAGTGGGACAAGTTCTTACCTCTAGCAGAGTTCGCCTATAACAATAACTATCAGTCGAGCATCCAGATGGCTCTGTACGAGGCCTTGTATAGGAGGCGGTGTCGTTCTCCTGTTGGTTGGTTTGATCCTAATGAGTCTAGATTGTTGGGCACTGATTTGGTTTGTGATGCATTGGAAAAGGTTAAGATGATTCAGGAGTGAATTCGTATGGCTTAGTCCATACACATAAGTTATGCATACTGAAATGTTGGCTTACTTAGACGGAGAGAAGGTACTTCTTCCAGCGTCGCCTATGAAGGGCATGATGCGATTTGGGAAGAAGGGAAAGTTGAGCCCGAGGTTTATTGGCCCGTTTGATATTTTAGAGAGAGTTGGGAGGTTGATATAGGCTTGTATTACCTCCTAATACATCCGGTATTTCACGTTTCCATGCTTCGGAAGTACAATGAGGATAGGTCACATGTTTTAGACTTCAGAACGGTGTAGCTTGACGAGAATTTAACTTATGAGGAAGTGCTGGTGGCTATTCTAGACCGACAGGTTCGAAAGTTAAGATCTAAGAGTTTTCCTTCTGTTAAAGTGTATTGGAGGGGTCAGTCAATTGAGGAGGGTATGTGGGAGTCTGTATCCGATATGAGGAGTGTTGCACCCTATCTACACGAGTTAAAACAAAATTACACTTATACTACTCTACAAAGGTAATTAGAATTTAGAGTCGCCACATAATATCTAAGGTACACCAGGACACCTGTACTACACTATGTAATGTACCTTTTGATTATGGTCTATGAAACTATTGAGATTCTAGGTAAGGGGTTAGGCATCCCTCAAGATCCACAAAATGTGGTTCCCAGTATCACTTGATCAAATAAAGAAGGGATTAAGTAAAGAATGATTGATTTGATATATACAAAGAATGGTAAGAGTAGTTTGAATGAACGGTTGAACATGTGTGTCACATGGTAAAATATAATCATCTATGGATACTAGAATTTGTACAAAAGATGTGAATAAATTATATAAACAAATCTAAGTAAGAGTGAAGCCTACTTTGAAGGGGTTACCTTAGATCATAGGCAGTAAATACGGCAGTATTTGGGCCTCTCTGCTGGCGAATTGCCCTTCATATACCTTTGTGTACCACTGTCTACCAAGAAGCTCGTGATTCTTCAGTGGCAACCTCTCATTGAAAAAATGACTTCCATAATTACTTCTTGGACTTCTAAGACTTTGTTATATGCTAGGAGGATTCAATTAGTACAGAGTGTTTTGTTTGGCATACAAGATTTCTTGGAACAATTTTTTGTAATACCTACAAAAGGTATCAAGCTTATTGAAGGATTGTGTAGTTCCTACACATGGTCAGGGGTCAATGAAGTTACAAAGAAAGCATTGGTTGCTTGGGATAAAGTCTGCATACCCAAAGCTGGGTGTGGCCTTAACCTTACTAACCTAAAGATTTGGAACAAAGCAGCAATATCAAAGACTTGGTGAGACATAGCACACAAGAAGGAAAAGTTGTGGATTCGATGGATACATACGTACTACATCAAATGGCAGCAAATCACTAGCATGTCAATACCACAACAAGATTGCTGGATGGTAAAGAAAGTTACGGAGGCTAAAGAAGTACTGAAGAACATACACTTTGAACAACCACACAAAAGAAGTTTGATTAGACAAATCCCCCTTTATTTTCTTGGTGACTATAATCGAGGGGAATGGAAGAGCTTAATGTTCAACAATACAGCATAACCAAAAGCAAGATTCACAATGTGGCTAATGTTGCATTGAAGGCTGCTGACATGTGATAGACTAAGCAAGTGGGGGATTGTTGTAGATACTCAATGTGTGCTCTGCGGAATGCAAGAGGAAACAAGAGAACATCTGTTTATGCAATGTGAATACACAAAGAATATCCGGAACAAGTTATTTCAATGGCTACAGATACAACACTTAGGAGCTCTGGATTAGCAGTAGTTCACATAATGGACAATCAAATGCTCTAGAGGGAAATCCCAATGGGCACAGGTGTTCAAAATTGTGTATGCAGAAGTAGTTCATCAAATATTGATTGAAAGGAACCTTCGAATCTTTGAACAAAATAATAGAGTGTTGGAGCATATTGCGAAGGAAATTGCCTATGTTTGTAGTGTTCGAGTAACACCTAGGAACATGTCTTTCATGCATATCCTGTGTTTCTTGGGAGTATAGTATGCCCTTTTGTCGTGAGATTTGATAGAAATCTATATTAGCTTTGCTATGGTTTGTAATTGATTCTTGGTGATTAATAAAATAAGTTAGTTACCAAAAAAACAAGCATTTACAAATCAAATAAATGAATTTCAATTAAAATACTAAACTTGACAGAACTTGATTTATGTCCAGGGGTTAAATATATAAGTGAAATGCTAATGTCACGACCTAATTCTCCCTCCGTAAGACGTCGTGACACCTAGTCGCCACCACTAGTTAAGCCCAACAATTGCGGAATAATAGAGATAAAAGCAGTATTTAACAACCAAACTTCAACAGATAACTATATACTGATAAAATGCCGCTCAGCATGTACTAGTAAACCAACAGTCGAGTATAAAAATATTCCCAAAACCTAGTAGTCCCGAGTCACAAGCTCTAAGAATTTGTCTAACTATTTCTATACTTCACTATCTAAAAGAAATAACGGAGGAAACAACATAAGGGATAGAGGGGGACTCTGAGATCTGCGGACGCTGGCAGATATACCTTGAAGTCTCCGTAGCAGCATGTACACAACTAATAGCATGGCTAGTAGGAGGTACATGGATCTGCACATAAAACATATGCAGAAGAGTAGCATGAGTACACCACAATGGTACCAGTAAGTTCCAAGACTAACCTCGTTAAAGTAGTGACGAGGTCAGGTCCGGTTCCTACTAGGACATAATAATAAGACAGAAGATACAACAACATGAATAAAGAACGAGATTTTAACGAAAATAACAGAGAAATAACAACACAACACAATGAGGTAAACAACATGGGCGCTCCCGAGATACCGTCACATAGTCCCAAAAGTAAAAATACAGGGGGATTTCCCGAGTTACCGCCTCGTAGTCCTAAAAGTAAATATACATGGGGATGTCCGGAGGTACGGCCTCGTAGTTCCAAAAGTAAATGTGCAGGGAGATCTCCCGAGGTACCGCTTCGTAGTCCCAAAAGTAAATATGCAAGGGGATCTCCCTAGGTACCGCCTCGTAGTCCCAAAAGTAAACACATAACTCGAAATCAATGGCAACAACAATTAACAGCACGAAATCATACAGCTTAAGACTAAATACGAATCAAGTAAAAGCAGGAAATCAACTAAGAATGCTGTACAAATTGCAAATAGGCATTTAAGACACGTAGACATTTGATATTAATCTAAATAGGATAACTACACATGATGGGGTAACTCATTACAGACATAACAGGTTACTGCGCAATGTAAAACAAGATTTTTCAACAATTAGCGCGTGTACGCACTCGCCAACTCCCGTACCCGGCGCTAACATATCATAGAAGTATCACAATAGTGCCAATTCCTAAGGGGATTTCCCCCACACAACGTTAGCCAAGCCACTTACCTCAAGCCAAGCTCAATCAATCAGTAAGAATGACTTTTCTTCTATTTTCCGACTTCGAATGGCTCAAATCTAGCCAAAAACAATTACATACTATAAATACAACTATAATAAACTAATCAAATTAATGAAATCCAGACTTTAACAAGAATCTCGAAAATTACCCCAAGAAGTCTATTTGGGCCCACGTATCGGAATCGGGAAAAAATCAACAAATACGAACAACCATTCAACCACGAGTTTGCTCCTACCAAAAGTACTCAAATCCGACGTCAACATCTCAATCAAAACCCAAATATTTGGTTGAAGAACTTTCTGTCACGACCCAAATTCCCAACCCTTGGGATCGTGATGGCGCCTAACACCACACTTGTTAGGCAAGCTAACGTTAGAGGGATTCAACATTTAAAATAATTAAAATATAATACTAAGTCTAAAATTTATCCTATAAATGAATCCATAATAATATGCGAGATAATGAAACGAAACTCGAAGCTAATACTAATATCTAGCTACCCAGGGTTTTGAGTCTCAATTCACGAACTACTAAAGAATACTACAAGAAATTGGCTCAAGAAATAGTGTATAGTTGTTTTGAATCAAATAAAACAGTAACTATATAATGTAGAGAAGACTCTAGGAATCTGCGGACGCCAGCAGATCTACCTCGTGTCTCCGTGTGAAAAGTATCAGCTACTACTTCCACTTAACTCTGACCGGTACCTATATCTGCACAAAAAGTGCAGAGTGCAGTATCAGTACAACCGACCCCATGTACTTGTATGTACCGAGCCTAACCTCGGCGAAGTAGTAACGAGGCTAGGACAAGACAACACATAAAAACCTGGACATATAAAATCATGCTAGTAGAAATAACAGCAAATATAGGATTAAAACCCGAATTAATGGGAATGGGGTCATACTTTGGGAAATCTTAACATAAGGAGCTAGATAACGAAAAGACGGATACAAACAACGACAAACAAACAAAATTGAGCAATTAAAGTAGAAGGAAATTTGCACGGCATCACCCTTCGTGCTTTTACTCTCAGCCTCACCATATAATGAATAAGAATGCATGACATCTCCCTTCGTGCTTTTACTCTCAGCCTCACCATATAATGAATAAGAATGCATGACATCTCCCTTCGTGCTTTTACTCTCAGCGTCACCATAAAATGAATAAGAAAGCACGACATTACCTTTCGTTCTTTTACTCTCATCCTCACCAGATTATAAATAAAAACGCACGTCATCACCCTTCGTGCTTTACACTCGTCCTCAAAATATAAATAAATCATGCACGACATCACCCTTACTTCTTTACACTCTTCCTCACAATATATATATAAATCATTCACGGCATCACCCTTCGTGCTTTACACTCTTCCTCACCAATCACATCATCATTAACAACATATAAAGAGGAACTTCACAAGAATCAGTATTTCACCATAGTTGTAACCATTAACATTTCAATCTCAACTTAATATCCTCAATATTATCCATCTCAGTGGAACCGGATACTAATCTTCCAACATTTCACTAACAACAAAAATCATAGATGATAGACTTTAAGACAACCAAAATATGAAGAATTAACTTTCACTCGCATGTTATGACCTGACCACGACGTATAGGTACTCGTCACCTCACCTATACATCGTATTTAGCAACAAAACAAGTAGCACGTAGTCACACAATACTTATTCCCTAAAGAAAAGGTTAGACACAACACTTACCTCGATTTCGCAGGCCACTCACTACTCAAGCACAACTTTTCCTTTAGAAATTGCCTCCAACGCACTCGTATCTAATCATAATTGATTTAATATCATTAAATATTGCTAAAGGAACTAACTTTAGTGCAATATTATGATTCTTCTATGGTTTCCTATAAAAATACAAAAATCGACACCGGGCCTGCTTGGGCTAAACTTGAGGTTCGGACCAAAACCCGTTTACCCATTCTCCCCGAGCCCACATATACAATTTGTTTTGGAATCCGACCTTAATACGAGGTCTAAATTCCCAAATTTCAAAATTCCTAAGTTCTACCCAAAAATCCCAAATTCTACCATGAAAACTCTAGATTCTAAGTTGAAATCTTGTAAAATCTTGTAAAGGATTGAAATAAACTAGTTAGGAATCACTTACCTATGATTTGGAGAAGTTTGGGTCTTTAAAAAATCACCTATGGAGGTTTAGGGTTTGAGAGAATTGAAAATGGGTAAAAATCCAGTCTAAGTCCCACTTAACAGGCTACGAATGTCGCAATTGCGGCTAGAGCTTCGTATTTGCGAAGCTCGCAATTGCGAGAAGGGCATCGCAAATGCGAACCTTTGCAATTTCTGCAGCCTTCGCATTTCGACAAATGGGGCCTTCGCATTTGCGGCCAATGCTTTGCATTTGAGATGATGGCCTTCCCAGGCCTTTTTTCACATTTGCGATAAATGTCTCGCAATTACCAGGCATGTTAACTTCGCTACTGCGAAGCCTGATCTCGAATTTGCAAGATCAGAGGCGTGAACAGACACTAGACACCAGCTATGATTTTTTCTAAGTCTAAACACTCTGTGGCCTATTCGAAACTCACCCGATCCCTCGGAGCTCCAAACCAAACATGCACGCAAGTCTAAAAACATCATATAGACTTTATCGTTCGATCAATCACAAAAATGACATCTAAAACTACGAATTTGACCTCAAAACTCATGATTTTCTCAAGAACACTTCAATATCACTATTTTCTCAAACGTACGTCTGAATCACGTCAAATCAACTCCGATTCTCATCAAATTTCATAGATAGGACTTAAATACCATAACAAACCTGTACCAGGCTCCCGAACAAAAATATGGGCCCGATACCAATGAGTTCAATCTTTAATTCATTTGATTATTTCCTTTAAAATCCAGCATAACAATTATTTTCAAAAATTGATTTCTAAAGCTAGGGACCTCGGAATTCAATTCTAGGCATACGCCCAAGTCCTATATTTTACTGCAGACCTTCTGGGAGAGTCGCAACACAGGTCCAGGTCCGTTTACTCATGTGTTAACAAAAATCAACTAAAATAAAATTTAACTCTCAAAAATTATTATTTCTTATATTTTCACAAAAAAGGTTTCCGGATTCATGCCCGAAATGGAGTCTTAATTCATAAGATGACCCTTTGGGTTATTACAATCTCCACCTCTAAAACAAACGTCCGTCCTCGAACGGACATAGAATAGTACCTGAATTGACGAACAAATGGGATATCTACTCTGCATGTCCGACTCGGACTCCCAAGTGGCTGCCTCAACAGGGTGACCTTTCCAATGCACTCGAACGGATAGGTAACTCTTTGATCTCAACTGACTATCTTGTCGGTCAAAAATTGTTATCGGCTCCTCCTCATAAGTCAAATCCTTGTCCAATTGGACAGAACTGAAATCGAACACGTGGGACGAGTCACCATGATATTTTCGGAGCATAGATACATGAAATACCGTATGAACTAAGGATAACCCTGGAGGCAACGCGAGTCTATAAGCTACTTCCCCAATTCTCTCGAGAATCTCAAATGGCTCGATATACCTAGGGCTCAACTTGCCTTTCTTCCCAAATCTCATAACACCTTTCATGGGTGATACTCGAAGTAATACCCTCTCCCCAACCATGAATTACACATCACGAACCTTACGATCGGCATAACTCTTTTGCCTGGACTGAGCTATACGAAGTCGATCCTGTATAATCTTGACCTTATCTAAGGCCTCCTGAACTAAGTCTGTACCCAATAACCGAGCCTCTCCCGGCTCAAACCATCCAACTGGCAATATACATCGTCTACCATATAATACCTCGTAGCGAGCCATCTGAATGCTCGACTGGTAGCTGTTATTGTAGGCAAACTCCGTTAGCGGCAAGAATTGATCCCAAGAACCTCCAAAGTCAATAACACAGGCATGGAGCATATCATCCAATATCTGGATATTACGCTCGGACTGCCCGTCCGTCTGAGGATGAAATGTTGTGCATAACTCAACCCGTGTACCCAACTCACACTGAACTTCCCTTCAAAAGTGCGAGGTAAACTGCGTACCTCGATAAGATATGATAGACACAGGCACACCGTGAAGGAAAACAATCTCTCGAATATATATCTCTGCCAACCGCTCCGAAGTATAAGTACCCCACTAGAATGAAGTGTGCTGATTTAGTCAGCCTATCCACAATAACCCAAACATCGTCGAACTTCCTCTTAGTCTGTGGGAGTCCAACAACGAAGTCCATAGTGATACGCTCCCACTTCCACTCAAGAATATCTATCTGATGAAGTAAACCACTCGGTCTCAGATGTTCATACTTTACCAGTTGATAATTCAAGCAACGATCCACATAAGAAACGATGTCCTTCTTCATCCTTCTTGGCAGCACCCGGGTTAATAGAATACTTAGAACTGTGAGCATCATCAAGGATCAACTCACGAAGCCCATCAACATTAGGCAAACATATATAACCCTGCATCCTCAAAACACCGTCATCTCTAACTGTAACCTGCTTGGAACCACTTTGCCAAACTATGCCCCTAAGGACCATCAAATGCGGGTCATAATCTTGCCGATCTCTGATACGCTCAAATAAAAGAGATAGAGCAATTGTACAAGCTAAAACAAGGCTGGGCGAAATATCTAACCTCACAAGCTGATTGGCCGGAGTCTAAATATCTGAAGCTAACGGTCTTTCACCAGCTGGAATGAATGCGAGGCTACCCATACTCACCGCCTTCCTACTCAATGCATCGGCCACCACATTGGCCTACCCGGGATGGTACAATATAGTGACGTCATAGTCTTTTAATAACTCTAACCATCTCCTCTATCTCAAATTAAGACCCTTCTGCTTGAACAAATACTGGAGACTGCGATGATCCGTGAAAACCTCACACGACACACCATAGAGATAGTGCCTCCAAATTTTCAATGCGTGAACAATGGCTGCCAACTCTAAGTCATGGACAGGATAATTATTCTCATGAACCTTCAATTGCCGAGACGCATATGCAATCGCCTTGCCCTTCTGCATCAATACCGCTCCAAGCCCAAAACGGGAGGCATCACAATATACCGTGAAAGACCCTGAACCTGATGGCAAAACCAACACCGGTGCTGAAGTCAAGGTTGTATTGAGCTTCTGAAAGCTCTCCTCACACTCCTTTATGAGTCAATTTAGTCATTGGGTCTTTTATAGATGAAAACCCTTCCACAAAACGATGGTAATAACCTGCAAAACCCAAGAAGCTCCTGATCTCCATTGCTGAAGTGGGTCTAGGACAGTTCTTGACTGCCTCTATCTTCTTAGGATCTACCTAAATACCCCATGCTGATACGATGTGACCCAAGAAAGCTACTGAATCTAACCAGAACTCCCACTTTGAATTTTTTTCATACAACTGACTATCCCTCAAAGTCTGGAGCGCTATCCGGAGGTGCTGCTCATGCTCCTCGGGACTGCGGGACTACAAAGGAATCCAGATAAGGCTTGAAAACTCGATTCATCAAGTCCATAAATGTTGTTGGGGCACTAGTCAAGCCAAAATACATCACCAAAAATTCATAGTGCCCATACCTTGTCCGAAAGGATGTCTTAGGAACATCAGACGCCCTAATCTTCAACTGATGGTAGCCCGATCTCAAATCAATTTTCGAAAACACCCTGGCACCCTGAAGCTGATCAAACAAATCATCAATTCTCGACAATGGATACTTATTCTTGATAGTAACCTTGTTCAACTGTTGGTAATCTATACACATCCTCATCGGTCCATCCTTTTTATTCACGAACAAAATCGGTGCACCCCAGGGCGAGACACTAGGTCTAATGAAACCCTTATCAAGCAAGTCTTGCAACTGCTCTTTCAATTCTTTCAATTCTAGTGGAGCAATTCGGTATGGAGGAATAGAAGGCTGAGTTCCCTGAGCCACATCAATGCAAAAATCAATATCCCTGTCGGGTGGAATCCCCGACAGGTCGGCAGGAAATACCTCACGAAACTCACAAACAACCGGCACTGAATCTATAGAAGAAGCCCTAGCATTAGAATATCGAACATGAGCCAAATAAGTCACACACCCCTTCTAAACCATGCGACGAGCCTTGGCATAAGAAATCACCGTGCTGGGAGAATGACCAGGAGTCCCTTTCCACTCCAATCGAGGCAACCCTGGCAAAGTTAAAGTAATTGTCTTGGCGTGACAGTCCAAGATGGCATAATAAGGTGGCAGCCAATCCATGCCCAATATGACATCGAAATCCACAATATCAAGAAGCAAAAGGTCCACACTGGTTTTAAGACCCTCAATAACGACCACACACGAACGATACACATGATCTAAGACAATAGCATCCCCCACGGGCGTAGACACATAAACAGGGACACTCAAGAAATCACAGTCACAACTAAATACGAAGCAAAATAAGATGACACATAAGAGTAAGTAGACCCCGGATCAAACAAGACTGAAGCATCTATATTGAAAACTGAAATGATAGATGTGATAACAACATTGGAGGACTCCACCTCAGATCTGGCTGGAAATACATACAATCGGGGTTGGGCCCCACCACCCTTAACCACGTCTCTAGGAGGACCTCTGGTAGGTGGACCTCCCCCTCTAGCGAGCTAGCCTCCACCTCTAACACTCTGGCCACTACATCTAGCTACCTGACCCTACCCCTTGTTGGTGGGCAGGTGGTGCGGCGGCTGGTTCCGGGGCTATAACACGAGAACCCTGATGCTAACAATTACCCGACGCGCGAGTACAATATCTAGCAATGTGCCTTGGGTCACCACAAGTGTAACAAGACCTTGGCTGCTGAAAATGCTGACCGACAAACTGACCATGTCGACCAGTATAGCCACCATGAACACTCTAAAGAGGAGGTACACTTATAGGAGCTGGTTGATCAGAATAAGTCAAGTAAGAGCCACGACCACCTCGGGCACCATGGGATGCCTGAAGTGCCGAATGAAATAGCCTGGAAGAATTACCTCTGCTAAAATAAACCCCGCCTCCAAATGAGGCACTACTGAATCCACCGGAATGGAGAGGTATCTTGTCTGACCCCTGACCTCGTAATCCGAGAACCATCTCAACTCAACTGGCCATATTGGCCGCATTCTGAAAGGAAATCTCGCTCTCTGTCTCCTTAGCCATATGCAATCTGATCGACTGAGAAAGGCCCTCAATAAATCTCCTGACCCTCTCTCTGTCTGTGTGGGTAACAACAGAATAGAATGTCGAGCCAAATCCACTGTCATGACCCAAACCGATAGGCCGCGACGGGGCACCGGGTACCTTACTCAACTGAGTACCAACATGACGTATCATACTATCATAGATACTGAGCTGGAAGGCTACCATGAGATAAGTAGAATACAATGTGAGATGCTAACTTATACATAAGACATACGGGCCTATAAGGCCAAATATCTACTCGTATACTTAACATAGGCCGGCAAGTCCATACAATCTTTTACGTACATGACATTTGGCTACAAGCCTCTAAGAATACGTAATTTTTATAAAGGTCGGGACAGAGTCCCTCCATAAAATAATACACGTCTAAACCATACTAACCAATCGAGCAACTCCGAAGCAAATAGAGCGCACCAACATCTTCCGCTGAGCTGATAACCGACTTGGAGTTCTCTCAATCTTTCTATCGGGACATGCGGGCATGAAACGCAGCATCCCCAGGCAAAAGGTACGTCACTACGAATAATGTACCGAGTATGTAAGACACATAAATAAGTAGATAAGAGACATGGATGAAATATAGAGTAAATGACTCAACCTGTATTCTGGATAACTCTGTAAATCATGAAATAATTATAGTGTCATACATATGCGTATAAATGTCATGTCGTGCATAAATACATGTTTTATAACATCATCAGGCCTCTGAGGGCATCCCATCATATCATATCGGCCACTGTGGGCAGAATCATCAACGTATACCAGCTGATCAGGTGGTGGTGCATATATAACACTGTAACCTTTTTCCTGTAGCCCATATAAATATAATATACATATATACGCGTATATAATGCTATCTGGTCATGGGTCAATGCACATGTATAAATGCATGAAATGCATAAGAAATACGTTAATAAAATTTTCTCGAAACGCCATAAAAATCAATATGCCTTTCGGATAAACATTATCAAATAAGTATTTTTCTGGGACCCACGAACAGAAGATAATGATAATTCACATGTGGAATAAAGAATATAGACATCCCTAGTATTTCTATTGAATAGAGTAATTTATGGAAATCGTGTGTTTGCCCATTTCTTTTGTATAATTTGGATCATGCCAAAAAGAAAGAAGGGGTAGCCTTAACATACCTGGATTAGATAAAATCCGTATGATATTCTTGGAAAAGATTGCACCGTACTCCTTTAGAATCTCAAAACCCCATTGATATTACCTTGTGAAATCTCATACGATTTTTTGTAGAAAATTTCATATGCTCACTTTGTTAATTTGATTACAACCTTTCAAGGTTGTTACTGAAGCAATACGTTATAGCTTTATGGCTTTTCTTGTGAATTCCATTTATTTTGTGAATAATGCAAGCCTTGGACTTAAGAAGAAATTTTCAATTCTTTCTTAAATGATTGCCACCTTTCATGTTATAACATGAGTCATTTCAATTAGCAAGGGGGGATTCCACCTCATGCAATATAATTGATGAGTAATATCCCATTATTCAGAATCCCATTGTCCAATAATTAATTCCTTAATTAATTGGGTATTATCCCATCATCCAATAATTAACCAATCACCTACATAATTGAGAATTACCTCAAATTACTTAAAATACTATTCGCTTCACATACCTTATACACCTTACTATCATGGTCATGTGGTACCTTGTATGGAACTAGCCCATAAATATCGAGTACTTTAGCTCTGGCCGTATTTTATCCTAACATGCCAAACTTGGACGAAAATTAATTTTCTTTGACTTGCTTCCCCCCTCACCTTCACGAATTTACTCATTACTTGTTTGAAATAGCATAATCCTTATGATCTCCAAATAATCTTTTCCTTGGACTGATGTCAATTACCTTACGACAAATTTAACGTACAATACTACAGGGTGCAACATCATCTTAATTTAATACTGCGAAGCGTAACATCATCGTAATGTTATACTGCACACGTAATATTGCGGGGCGTAACATCCACAAAGCGATTCACATACTAGGTAACAGTCATGCTGCCCTGCTAAAGACGCTCAAACTAATGACGGTTCTCCTCCTTGGTAGTGATAGGCAAAAACCACTCCAAAAATAGGTGCGAAAACTGATCCCAAGTCAGAGCAGGTGACCCAGTTGGTCTAGTCAACAAATAATATTTCCACCATTTCTTGGCGGAACCAGTCATCTGGAAAGAGGTGAAGTCGACCCCATTGGTCTCCAAAATACCCATGTCCCGAAGAACCTCATGACAACCATCAAGGTATTCCTGAGGGTCCTCTGAAGTGGCACCACTCAAATGAACATGGAAAAGCTTGATGAACTTGTACAATCTCCACAAAGCATCGGTGGACATAGCTGCCCCATCAACAAGCGGTGCTACAACAACTGGCTGAATTACCCCAACTGGATTGGCTGCTGGGGTGTGAATCTGAGGAGTAACCTACTCAGAAGTGCGGGTAACAGGAGTCTAAACCCCTCATCCAGCCTGAGATACGGTTGCTCCCATGGGGAATGTGTCAGTCTGGCCTACACTCTCCATAAGGCCCACCAATCAGACCAAAGCATCCTTAAGCACCGGGGTAGCAATGAACCCTTTTGGACCTGAGTTGGTCCTGCTGGAACGGTCTGAGCTGGAACCCCCTCATCAATCTCTATCTAGTGCTCCGCAGCTGGGGCTGCTGCCTGAGCAATGGGCTGAGTCCTTCCCCTGCCTGGGCGTATGGCATGGCCTCGACCTCTGCCCCTAGTAGGAGTTAATGCTGCTGGAGGACCTAATTGTAGGTCAGCGGAAGAGGAAGCACGTGTTCTCGCCATCTGTGAGAGAATAGAAGAGTTGAATCAGTATTCGGGATATCAAGAATCGCACGACAGAGTAGAAATAAAATGAGTTTGTTCCTAACTTTATAGTCTCTGGGAGATAAGTACAGACGTCTCCATACCGATCCCTCAAACTCTATTAAGCTTGTTCGTAAATTTTAGACCTAGGTAACCTAGAGCTCTGATACCAACTTGTCACGACCCAAATTCCAAACCCTCGGGATCGTGATGGCGCCTAACACCACACTTGCTAGGCAAGCCAACGTTAGAGGGATTAAACATTTAAAACAATTAAAATATAATACTAAGTCTAAAATTTATCCAATAAATGAATACATAATAATATGCGAGATAGTGAAATGACCTCACCAAAGATTATAAATAAGAACGCACGGCATCACACTTCGTGCTTTACACTCGTCCTCACAATATTTAAATCATGCACGACATCACCCTTCGTGCTTTACACTCTTCCTCACAATATATATAAATCATGCACGGCATCACTCTTAGTGCTTTACACTCTTCCTCACTAATCACAAAATCATCAACAACATATAAAGAAGAACTTCACAAGAATTAGTATTTCACCATAGTTTTAATCACCATTTAACATTTCAATCTCAACTCAATATCCACAATATTATCCATCTCGGTTGAACCGGATACTAATCTTCCAACATTTCACTAACAACAATAATCATAGATGATAGACTTTAAGGCAACCAAAATAACAAGAATTAACTTTCACTCGCATGTTATGACCTGACCACGACGTATATGTACTTGTCACCTCACCTATACATCGTATTTAGCAACAAAACAAGTAGCACATAGTCACACAATACCTATTCCCTAAAGATAACGTTAGACACAACACTTACCTCGATTTCGCAGGCCACTCACTGCTCAAGCACAACTTTTCCTTTAGAATTGGCCTCCAACTCACTCGTATCTAATCATAATTGATTTAATATCATTAAATATTGCTAAAGGAACTAACGTTAATGCAATATTATGATTCTTCTATGTTTTACTATCAAAATACAAAAATCGACCCCGGGCCCGAGGTTCGGACCAAAATCCGTTTACCCATTCTCCCCCAAGTCCCGATATGCAATTGGTTTTGGAACCGACCTCAATTCGAGGTCTAAATTCCCAACTTTCGAAATTCCTAAGTTCTACCCAAAAATCCCAAATTCTACCATGAAAACTCTAGATTGTAGGTTGAAATCTTGTAAAAAGTTGTAAAGGATTGAAATAAACTAGTTAGGAATCACTTACCTATGATTTGGAGAAGTTTGGGTCTTTGAAGAATCGCCTATGGAGGTTTAGGGTTTGAGAGAATTGAAAAATGGGTGAAAATCCCGTCTAAGTCTCACTTAAGAGGTTGCAGATGTCGCAATTGTGATTGGAGCTTCGCATTTGCGAAGCTCGCAATTGCGAGAAGGGCATCGCAAATGCGAACCTTCGCAATTTCTGCAGCATTCGCATTTGCGACTAAAATGTCGCATTTGCGACAACTGAGACCTTCGCATTTGCGAGGATGGCCTTCCCAGGCCTTTTTCGCATTTGCGATAAAATTTCTCGCAATTATCAGGCCTGTTAACTTTGCAAATGCGAAGCGTGATCTCGCATTGGTGATATCGGAGGCCTGAATAGACACCAGACACCAGCTATGATTTTTTTCTATGTCTAAACACTCTGTGGCCTATCCGAACTCACCCGAGCCCTCGGGGCTCCAAACCAAACATACACGCAAGTCTAAAAACATCAAACAGACTTGCTCGCGCAATCAAATAACAAAACTAACATCTAAAACTACGAATTTGACCTCAAAACTCATGATTTTCTCAAGAACACTTCAATTTCACTATTTTCTCAAACGGACGTCGGAATCACGTCAAATCAACTCTTATTCTCATCAAATGTCACAGATCGGACTTAAATATCATAACAAACCTGTACCGGGCTCCGTAACCAAACTATACGGGTCCGATACCAACGAGTTCAAACATTAATTCATTTCTTTATTTCCTTTAAAATCCAGCATAATAATTTTCTTCAAAAAATAATTTCTAAAGCTAGGGACCTCATAATTTAATTCCGGGCATACGCCCAAGTCCCATATTTTACTGCGGACCTCCCGGGACTGTCGGAACACGGGTCCGGGTTCGTTTACTCAAAATGCTGACCAAAGTAAACTAAAGTCAAATTTAACTCTCAAAAATTATTATTTCTTATATTTTCACATAAAAGCTTTCCGGATGCACGCCGGGACTGCGCGTGCAAATCGAGGAAATTAAATTAATTTTTTTAAGTCTAATGAGCCCGTAATGGAGTCTTAATTCATAAGATGACCCTTTGGGTCATCACACTTTCCCACTATTTCACCAAATTTCACAACTCAAATCTTAAATTAGAAGGTGAAATTAATGATAGATTAGTTGGATATAACCAAAAACGAGTTAAGAATCATTAACCAATCGATGCTTATGAAAATCCTACCAATTATCGCCTAATTATGAGCTATCAAAGTCCCAAAGTTAAAACGAGATCAAACACTCGTAATTTCCCCTTTTCTGCTCAGTGATATCGCTCTTGCGGACCCACCCTTGCTCATGTGACGCCGCTCCTGCAAAATTTCCATAGTAGGTGCGGACTTGAATTAAAACACATGGGTCCGCTTTTGTGATCAAATGGTCGCACCTGCAAGTGCACGCCAGCAAACAAATCTCCGCTTCTGCGGACTTCTCACCCAGCTCCTTCTCCGCTTCTGCGATCACCCCTCTGCATAGCAGCTCCGCTTCCGCGGTCCTTATGTCGCAACTGCAACCATTGACTACCTAGGCCAGGGCCGCATCTGTGAGCTTCCTCCCACATGTGCGTGTCCGCACCTGTGTCCAACCTCACCGCAGGTGCAATGACACTAGAAGCTGGAAAACTTCAGCTATTTAAACATAACACCAAATGATCCATTAACCACCCAAAATCAACCCGAGGACCTCAACCAATAATACCAACAAGTCCTAAAACACCATACAAACTTAGGCGAGCCTTCAAATCACATCAAACAACGCTAAAAACACGAATCACACTCCAATCCAAACTTAATGAACTTTGAAAATTCAACTTCCGGAATGAACTTTCAAAGTTTGCACACAAGTCATAATTGACATTACATACCTTCTCAATCTTCCGAAATTGGAAACCGACTCCGATATCAAATAGTCCACTCATGGTCAAACTTTCCAAAAATTCAACTTTCGCCATTTCAAGACTATTTCGGCTGCGGACCTCCAATTCACAATCTGGACATGCTCCTAAGTGAAAAATCACCCAACGGAGCTAACGGAACAGACGAAACTCCATTCCGGAGTCGTCTTCACACAGTTCCAACTATGGTCAAATTCATAGTACTTATTCTTCCATTTTAGGGTTTAAATGTCCCATTTCACTCCAAAACAAAATACAAATCCTCCCGACAAGTCACATAAGCATAAAATGATACAAGGAAAGCAGTAAAAAGGGTATCGGGGCTAATACACTCAAAACGCCTAGTAGGGTCGTTACATCCTCCCTCTCTTAAACAATCATTCGTCCTCAAACGAGTATAGAGACATACCTAAAGTGGTTAAACAATAAGGATAACAGCTGCGCATATCTTTATCACTCTCCGAAGTCGCCTCCTCGATTGGCTGACCCATCCATTGAACCTTCACGGAAGAAATGTTCTTTGACCTCAGCTTTCAAACCTCCCTATCCAAAATAGCCACCGACACCTCAACATAAAATAAATCCTTGCCCAAGTGGACTGAGCTGAAATCCAACACATGAGACGGATCGACATGATACTTCCGAATCGCAGAAACATGAAATATCGGATGGACTTTTGCGAGGTTGGGAGGCAAGGAAAGCTCATAAGAAACCTCCCCAACATTCTGCAACACCTCAACGGGCCAATAAACCTTGGGCTCAGCTTTTCCTTCTTCCCAAACCTCATAACACCCTTCATGGGTGACACCCGATGCAGGACCCGCTCTCCAACCATGAATGTACCATCGCGAATCTTCAAATCCGTATAACTCATTTGTCTGGATTGCGCTGTGCTAAGTTGATCCTGAATCACCTTAACGTTTCCAAATCATCTTGAACCAAGTTTGTACCCAATAGTCTAGCCTCGCCTGGCTCAAACCAAACTATTGGAGACTGACACGGCCTACCATAAAAAGCCTCATACGGTGCCATCTGAATGCTCGACTGATAATTGTTGTTGTAGCCAAACTCCGCAAGTGGAAAAAACTGATCCCGTGAACTTCCAAACTCCATAACACACGCACATAGCATACCCTGCAGTATCTGAATAGTACGCTCGGAATGTTTGTCTATCTGAGGGTGAAATGTTATGCTCAACTCAACCCGAGTACCTAACTCATGTTGTACGGCCCTCCAGAACCGTGATGTAAATTGTGTACTCCGGTCAGGGATGATAAACACGGGCACGCCATGAAGCCTGCCAATTGTGCGGATATAAACTCAAGCAAACTGCTCGGAAGAATAAGTAGTCATCACAGGAATGAAATGAACTGACTTTGTTAGCCTATCCACAATCACCCAAACTACATCAAACATCCGTTGAGTTCATGGAAGCCCAACAACGATATAAATGGTGGTCCGCTCCTATTTCAAATCCCGGATCTCTAGCTTCTGTAGCAATCCACCCCGCCGCTGATGCTCACACTTCACATGCTGGCAATTTTGACACCGAGCTACATACTCCACGATGTCGTTCTTCATTACCCTCCACCAATAATGCTGCCTCAAGTCCTAATAAATCGTCGTGACACCCAGATGAATGGAGTACCACAAACTTTCAGCCTCTTGGAGAATCAACTCACGCAATCCATCTACATTGGGCACACAAAGCTTGCCCTGCATCCTCACAACACCATATTCCAATAGTGACCTCCTTAGCATCAGCGTGCTGAATCGTGTCCCTAAGGACAAGAAGATGTGGGTCATCATACTAACGTTCCCTGGTACAATCATAAAAAGAAGACTGAGATACCAGACAAGCACTCGACTAGGCTTAGGAATATCCAGTATAACAATCTTGTTGGCCAATTCCTGAACATCCAACACCAATGGCCTCTCTGTTGCTGGTAGATATGATAAGCTCCCCAAACTCTCAGCCCGACGACTCAAAGCATCGGCCACCATATTGTCCTTCCTAGGATTGCACAAAATGGTGATATCATAATCCTTAAGCAACTCCAACCACCTCCGCTGATGCAAGTTATGATCCTTCTGTTTGAAGAGATACTGCTAACTCTGGTGATCGATGTAGATCTCACAAAGGACACCGTACAAATAGTGCCGCCAAATCTTCAAGGCATGAACAATAACTGCTAACTTATGGTCATGGACAAGATTGTTATTTTCATACACCTTCATCTATATGGACGCATAGACAATCATCCTACCGTCATGCATCAACACCGCACCGAGACCAGTTTCCGACGCATCACAATATACAGTATAAGACCCCGAACCTGTTGGCAATACCAATATTGGAGCTGTAATCAAAGTTGTATTGAGCTTTTGAAAGCTCTCCTAACACTCCTCTATCCACCTGAACGGAATACCCTTCTAGGTCAGCCTGGTCATAGGTAGTGCGATAGATGAGAAACTCTCTACAAATCGACAGTAATACCACGCCAAACCAAGAAAACTCCACATCTTCATAGTTGAGGACGGTCTAGGACAATTGTGCACCGCTTCAACCTTCTTCGGATCCACCTTGAACCCAACACTCGACACTACATGAACCAAAAATGCCACTGAGTCTAGCCAAAACCCACACTTTGAAATTTTTGCATATAACTTCTTTTCTCTTGAGGTCTGAAGCACAATCCTCATGTGTTGCTCATGATCCTCCATAGTCTGGGAGTACACCGGAAGGTCGTTAATGAACACAATGACATAAGAGTCAATATAGCGCCATAACACATTGTGCATTAAGTGCATGAATGTTGTTGGGATATTGGTCAGCCCAAATTACATCACAAGGAACTCGTAGTGACCATACCGAGTCCAAAAACCAGTCTTTGAGATATTTGGCTCCCGCATCTTCAACCGATGATAGCCTGAACATAAGTCAATCTTGGAAAACACTTTGGAACCATGTAACTGATCAAATAGTTCATCAGTACGAGGCAATAGATACTTGTTCTTCACTGTAACTTTGTTCAATTGGCAATAATCAATGCACATACACATAGAACCTTCCTTCTTCTTCACAAACAAGACCGGAGCACCTCAAGGTAACACGCTTGGCCAGATGAAGCCCTTATCAAGAAACTCCTGTGACTTCTCCTTCAACTCCTTCAACTCAGGAGGAGCCATATGATATATAGGAATAGAGATGGGTGGAGTTCCCGGTAACAAATCAATACAGAAGTCAATCCCTGTCGGGCGGCATGCCCGTAAGAACAGTTGGGAATACATCTAGATAATCCCTTACTACTATAATTGACTCAACTATAGGGGTATCAATACTAAGTACCACCAAACACAACTGATACACACGGTCAACAATAATGTAATCTCCCACAAGTGTGGACACATAAACAAGAGAACTCAAAGAATCATGGGCTACACCCAAATACGGAGGAAAAAAAAAGGACGCATAGGAATAAGTGGAGCCTGGATCAAATAAAACCAACGCATCTCTACGACATACCAGAATAATACCTATAATGACAGAGTCGGAAGCAACTGCCTATAACTACCCGACCGGTTGTTTTGAGAATTTAAGCTCTATTCAGTGGCGTAAGGTCATGAACAACTTCACACTGTTCATATCGACATACGTGCATGGTTGGATTCAGTTACCGGATGATCTAGAGTGGAAGTGGGAGAGGGATTTTAATTTTGGAAGCTTAAGCGATGAGATTTGACCGGAAGTTTGACTTTTGTGTAAACGGCCTCGGAATGAGTGTTGGGTAATGTCAACAGCTTCGTATGGTGATTTTATACTTAGGCTTGCGTCCAGAATTGGTTTTGGAGGTCCGTAGAGTAATTTGAGGTAATTCGGCAAAAGTTGGAAAATTTGAAGTTTGGAAAATGGAGAAGTATGACCATAGTTGACTTTTTGGGATATTGGGGTTGGAATGCGATTTTGAGAGTTGGAGTAGATCGGGGATGTTAATTAGGACTTGTATGAAAAATATCGTCATTCCGGGTTGAATTGATAGGTTTCAACACGAGTTTAGATATTTGAAGATTTGAAAGTTCATGAGTTCGAATTATGGTGTGATTCGTTGTTTCGGTGTTGTTTTATGTGATTCGAGACCTCGAGTGAGTCCATGTTAGGCTATGTGACTTGTTTGTGTGTTTAGACGGGGTCCCAAGGGTCTCGGGTGTGTTTCGGATAGGCTCCGGGTCAATTTCCTCCTATTTTTCACTACTTATATCTGCCAGCTGGTTTCTCTTCCGCGTTCGCGTCCTCTCTTACACGTTCGTGATGAGCCATCTTGGAGGTTCCTCACATTTGCATCATTCCCCTCACGTTCACGAAGGGTCTTTTCTGGGCAGCCTAACTTTCTTCTTCGTGTTTGCTTTCTACCCTACGCGTTCACGTAGTTGTCCTGCTCTCCTTCTCCGCGTTCGCGAGCTAGTCTTCGTGTTCGCATAGTACAACTGAGAATCTTCATTTTTCTTCTTCGAGAACACGGTCCTTCCCCCGCGTTCGCGATTCATTAAAGGGCTGGGCAGATTTTAAATCTTCAAAGTCGAGAGTTAAGCCATTTTTATCACATTTTGACTTCTAGAGCTCGGTTCTTGGCGATTTTTGATGGTTTTCCACGAAATTCGATTGAGTAAGTGTTATTCAATTAGAATTAAAGGTATTCCATGATTTTATCTTTATTTTCATCATTTAATTTTGAGTTGAGGAAAATGTTGGTTTCGAAATAAAATTTCTAAAATGAAAAATCGTGATTTGAGGGACCAAATGGTATCAGAATTTGATAAAATTTGTTTGGTTAAACTCGTATTGGAATAGGTGTTCGGATTTTGTAAAATTTCTCAGGTTCCGAGGTGCATGCTCGGGGTCAACTTTTGGGTCGATTTTTAGATTCTTATAAAGATCGAAACTTTATTATTCTTGTAATGACTCGACCGGTCGTTTTGCGTATTCGGACCCCGTTCCCTTAAATAAGACTTTCTGTAGCGGCTTATTGTGATTTGTGACTTGCAGGGATGGGTGGTTCGGGATTTGGAAGTGTTTAGAATAGTATAGGAACACTTGGTTCCTTAAGGTTTGCTTTTAAAGCCAAGTTTGACTTTGGTCAACATTTTGAGTAAAATACATCGGAATCGAGTTTCGACGATTCCAGTAGCTTCGTAAGATGATATCGGACTTGTACATATGTCCGTAATGGGTTTTGGATGACCCGGGAGTGTTTTAACGCCAAATAGCGAAATAGAGTTTCCTTAAGTTTGAAATTTGGTTTGGAACGTGATTTTATGTTATCGAGGTCCGAACGGAATTCCGAGACCAGGAATAGTTCCGTTATGTGATTCATGACTTGCCTGCAAAATTTGGTGTTATTCCGAGTGGTATAGGTCGGTTCGGCGCATTGAAACCGAATTCAAGAACTTAGAAATTCTTAAGTTTGATTCTAGGGGTTTTGAGGAGTGATTTTGAGATTTAGCGTTATTTTGGGTGTTCCGAAGGCTCGAGCGAGTCCGTATTATGATTTAGGACATGTTGGTATAATTGCACGGGGGCTCGGGTGGGCCCAGGTGCCTCCCGAACATCAAACGGAGCCAAAAACCATTAGCTTCAGCTGTTGGTGCACCAGATCTGGTGTGACCGCAGGTGCGGTTGCCCAGGTCGCAGGT
>ML261673.1:95604-128361 GCA_005239495.1 Nicotiana undulata | reverse complement strand
GTTGCCTTTTACTCCAGTAGTGAAAGCAATCACGTGATCACGTGGGTCAGTCGTGCCATCATATTTGGGGACATCAGGCATTCAAAACTTTTTAGGTATGAGCAACGGGGCTGCACTTGGCTTCCAAGGTTGTTGTGAGTATCTTTCAGCATCAATTCCTTTGATAATAGGTGGAACGCCAGGAATTTGCTCGATGCGTTCGTTTTGTTCTTTTATCTGCTTCTGCATAGTTAGTAATAAATTTTGTAATTCTGAATCACTAGCCGTACCTGGTCGTATTTCAGGAGATGTATTGAGAGTTTCGATCCTGGTTGAATTTGTTAAATCTACTTGCAAATTTTCCACTGGAGTTGTATTATTCGGGGTTGGTGAAATTAGAGGTACTTGTGGCAATCCTCTTGCAAATTCTTGCAAAGCTTGTCCCACGTACTCTGCTATCATTCGCCTTATTTGATCTGATTCCACCGCCTGTTCATTATTATGATTGCCAGCTCTTTCAGAAGATGGTTCTCTCGAAGTTCGAGGAGTTCCTCGAGGAGGAGTTGAAACTGGGGTTTCATTCCTTTGCTGGTTGTTATCGTCATTATTGCCAACGTTGTTGTTGTTGGAATTTGACATGCTTTTAAGGATATCGATAGGTAGCGAAAACGATGATTATCAGATTCCCGGTAACGGAACAAATTTGTTTAACAAAAAAATGAACCTTTTTGACTAAAGCTTAATTTCAGGAAAAACTCGGGTTACTGATAATCGGATCAATCAAACAAAGAACAAAAAGCAATCGTTGAGAATAAAAAAGAAACAGTAACTTATATTGCTCGAAATCCGATCCCCTGTTTGTTACATTGACATTCCTTTTATAGGAATGTTTGCCTAGTACAACGTTTGTATTACTGTCATGAAGCCTATTTAATGCTTAATTATTACATTTATGAGGTGTTATAAAAATGACTAGTAACTGTTATTTTAGGAATTGTGTAACGTACGAGGCATTGATTGCTGATCTTTGAATCGGCTTGTTATTGTGTCCGGATTCACTGTGACCATGCCTTTTTTCTTTAGTGATCTTTTCCGTGGCTAATTCCTTTTATTGCCCGTACCTCTTTATCTCGCATCCGTGTGTGATATTTTGATTGGTCCACCTGACTAGCTGAGTCATCTAAAATTTGTACACGTGTAAGACTATACTTTTTACCAATACACTATGGTCTATGAGAATGATAAGTGCATCAGTCAATATTTGAGGATGAATGTTCCAATGAGGGGAATGATGTTACACCCCATGTTTTAGTACGTAAAAGTACGCCATTTGTAAATTGATGAAAGCTCGAAAATGAGATATAGCATCCCGTATTTTTATACGTTAAAGTTTCTTCGTAAGTTAGGGAATGAGATTATTTTGAGATTATAAGCATTATTCTATTTCAAACAAGTGATGAGTAAATTCGTGAAGGTGAGAGGGTAAACAAATCGAAGAAAATGAATTTCGCCGAAGTTTGATATTTTGGGATAAAATACGGCCTGAGCTAAAATACCTGATATGGACTAGTATCATACAAGGTACCATATGGCCATGATAGTAAGGTGTATAAAGTTTATTAAAAGTGAGTAGTATTTTATATAATTTAAGATAATTCTTAATTATATGTGTAATTGGTTAATTATTGAATTAGTGGGGGATTAATAAGTTAATTAAGAAAAGGGTGAATTATTTGGATAATTAAGGGCACCAGTGTGGCACCCCATGAAGTGGATAACAAATCCAATAAGTGAATCTTACTTCATGAAGCAAGATGTCACATTAAGGGAGTTTTGGGGCTTAGTCATCACATATGTGGGGCCCACACCCACTAAGATTAAAAAGCCCTCTCTAAATCACTTAAGAGATACATATATCTATACAATGTAAGGAAGAAGCTTCGGCAAATTCTTAAGAAATTATATAGGTAATAGCAACATACAAAATTGATACAAGACCACATAATACTATAGCAACGTGAGATTTACGATTCTAAGGATGTACGGTGAAATCTTCTCAAGAATATCATACGAATTTTTCCCTACTTTGATCTCGCTGTTACATGTTGTCGCAATTGACGTGTGTTAGAGGGATTATCAAGAGAATATGCTTAGGTATGTTAAGGATATCCCTTATTTACTTTTGGCATGATCCATACGATACAAAAAAAAAAGAGCAAATGCACTACTTCCTTAAAAAAATTCTATTCAAAGAAATGCTAGAGATGCTTATGTTCTTGATTCCCCATGTATCCTATTATTTTTTCATCTGTTCATGGGTCTTAGAAAATATGACTTTGACTAATTTTTTCAATTGACGTGTGTTAGAGAGATTATCAAGAGAATATGCTTAGGAATGTTAAGGCTATCCCTTATTTACTTTTGGCATGATCCATACGATACAAAAGAAACGAGCAAATACATTACTTCCTTAAAAAAATTCTATTCAAAGAAATGCTAGAGATTCTTATGTTCTTGATTCCCCATGTATCCTATTATTTTTTCATCTGTTCATGGGTCTTAGAAAATACGTAAGGTGACAAAGTTTACTTCACGATATTAGTCAAAGTCATAATGGTCTTATGACATCCCGAGAGATTTTAATGATGTAATTCTCATGCATTGCATTCATTTATACATGTACATTGACCCATGAAAAGATGACTTTATATGCGCTTATATATGTATATTATATATATATGGGATATGGGAAAAGGTTATGGCGTTATATTTGCACAACCACCTGATTAGCTGGTATACGTTGATGATTTGTCCACAATGACCGAGATGATATGATGGGATGCCCTCAGAGGCTTGATGATGTTATGAACAGATATACCCATGCATGGTATGACAAGTATACGCATATGCATGAAATTATAAATATTAAATGATTTGCAGAGCTATTCGGACTTACATGTCGAGTCTTTTATTTACTGATTTTCATTCCTTACATACTCGGTACATTATTTGTACTAACGTCACTTTTGCCTGGGGATGCTACGTTTCATGCCCTCAGGTCCCGATAGATAGGTTGAGAGTCCTCCAAGTAGGCTATTAGCTTAGCGGAAGGTCTTTGTGCGCTCCATTTGCTCCAGAGTTGCTTATTTGGTCAGTACGATTTGTTCATGTCTTGATTGTTATGGCGAGGCCCTGTCCTGACCTTTATGGTATTTATGTACTCTTAGAGGCTTGTAGACATATGTCACGCACGTACAGGATTGTATGGCCTTGTCGGCCTATGTTTAGTATACGAGTGATTATTTTGGTCTTTTAGGCCTGTATGTCTTATGTATAAGTTGGTATTACATGTTTTATTCTAGTTATCCTACGGAAGCCTTTCAGTGTCATTTACCTATGATAGCATGATACGAATAGATACGTTATGTTGGTACTCTATTGAGTAAGGTACCGGGTGCCCGTCGCGGCCCATCAATTTGGGTCGTTACATCATTGATCTCAACTATTCACATTGCCTACTTGCTTCATGAATGACTATTATCTCAACATTATTTGAAGAAGTAGAAACAATAGATTGCTTTGTGGAGCGCTATGATATGACAATACCTCCATATGTAAACACGTACCCGGTTGGAGACCGAACTTTATGGGGATAAGATAAACAACCCGCATCTGCATAACCAACAAGATCTGCACTGTTTCAGATGGGCTATAGGTCATTTCGCCATGCTTGAGCTACTGTTTCTAAGATCTGGTGAATCCTTCTTCGCGATAGAAAGGGCCACGATCGCTAGAGAAAAGTGTTGTTCCAAGCTTTGTGAACCGCGATCGCGAAAGGAAATTCGAGATCGCATAGAAGGAATTTCTGCTGTCATGGTCTGATTCGAGAGCTTATATCTTGTAATATATACAGACTTTTGGGATTATCCAAATATAAGAGTTGTATCCCATTCAATCTACTTTTCAGAAAATTAAACCGTTTGTCATTTGGAAATTTTTACAAAACCGTATGGCCATTATACCGAAGGGTGTCTGTGAAGAGGAAACACAATTTGTACGTTCGCGTACATGAGGTTTTGGCTTCCATAGCGGTGAAGGAAAACATGACCACAATTGTGAAGAAGGAGGCATGGAAGATTTTTTAAACATCTAATTTCGGGATACTGAGCTCATTTCATCACTTTTAAGTTCTTGGAGCTCAGGTGGGGCGATTTGTTTTGATTCTTGAAGATCGTTTTCTCCATATATCATAAGGTAATTTATCCCTACTTTTTTCGAGTTAAATACATAGATTATATATGGATTTTAACATGGAAATTTGATAGAAATTATGGAATTTTTAGAAGAAAACCCATAAATGGTATTTTTAGATATTGAGCACGAAATTGGACATGGAATTAGGAATAAATTATATATTTGAGTTCGTGGTATTATGGGTTATGTTTATCTTTGAAAAATTTAACAATCCGGGCATGTGGGCCCGAGGGTTGACTTGGTTGACTTTCTGAGCGGAGTTGAAAATTATTATAAATTGATTAATTATGAGTATGAGAGTATATTATTATTGGTTTGCATGTTGTTTGACTAGTTTCAGATCGATGGGCATTGATTTGATATGTTAGAGAGGCATTGGAGCCAGTTATGAAACTTCGTGAGGCATCCTGTCTAACTTTGTAAGGGGGAATCTGCCATGTAGGTATTAAAATTGTTATGTACTACTAATTGTGGGTGCTACGTACGCACGAGGTGACGAGAGTCCGTATGTAGCTAAATGCATGTTTATGTTGGGGTAGACTTAGGACTTTATCATATAATATTTGAATTCTTTGAACTTGTCATGTAATATTTGAATTCTTTGAACTCATTTTTCTAGCTTAATTAAGTGAATTTATAATTACAATTGATTCCGGAATATATTAGGCCGAGCTTTATCACCTTGAGTTGTTTGGTGATATATTTGATAAACGGTAAAAGTCATATTTACTTTATGGTCCTGCACCTATGTTGTAAGCACGTGACTAGTAATTCGATAAGTTTCTTCCTTTCTGTGGATTGGGTCGAATGCCTCGGCAGTATATTGAGATACATCTCTCATTCGCGCAGGTCGACCCTCGACACTATACACACCACTCTGTATTGGGGTGTACGACCACGACATAATCGTGCATTATACCGCTAGCAACCTGGATATTCACGAGACCCCCCATCTATTGAGGCTTGTATTTTGTATGCTATTTCTTAACCGTTTGTGATTGCACTTAATATTTCATATTTTTCGAGATGGCACATGAGGTTTGAGAGATTTATATCGTTAAAAGAAAGTTTTGGAGGATTATGTTAGTTACAATTTTTATCTCACTAATACCGTTGTGCTTCATATATGTTATGAGTTATCATATTAATTTATTGGACCACTAGTAAGTGTCGATGTCGATCGCTCGTCTCTACTTCTCTGCGGTTAGGATAGATACTTACTGAGTACGCATTGATTAGGTACTCATGCTACACTTCTGCACTGAATGTGCATGATCTGACAGGTTCATTTGGTCGTCATCTTTGTGCGTAGGTGAAACTGTTGAGGGGACTTTATGGTGAACTGCTTTCTATGCTACACACCACAGCCCATAGAGTCTCCATCGTATTTATTCACTTTATCCTGTCTATTTTATATTTCAGACATATGTTGTATTGTTATTGCACTCTCTAGTAGACACTCATGCATTTGTGACACCGAGTTTGGGATGTTCTAGAAGCTGTTTGTAGTTTTGCTTAGCATTTACATACTTTTATTATCTATTCTATTTAAATTGTAAGTTTTCATGATTTTAATTGCGTGATTTATTCATCTAATAAAATCCACATTTTCAAAAATAATAAAATGCATAATTAAGTTATTAGTTCGATGTTGGATTGTTTAGCGGTGACGTTGGGCGGCATAACGACCTATAGTGAGTTTTGGGTCGTGACAGCTTGGTATCAAGGCACTAGGATCACTTAGGTCTCACGAGTCATGAGCAAGTCTAGTAGAGTCTTGCAGATCGGTACAAAGACATTTGTACTTATCTTTGAGAGGCTACATGACTGTTATGAGAACCTCCCTTCCTTGATTCCTCATCGTGCGATATGATTTCATTGAAGCTCATTCCTTTGGTTCCTTCCTACACATTCGTACATGACGTTATGTACTTTTTGTCAGTCGGGAACCGACAAGTTGTGAAAAGTTATGAAAATTCTATAGATGAGGTGCGGGATATTTTTTGCTGAGTATGCAGGTAGCCTATTATCATCACCTTGTGGAGGAGTGTTCTGTCATTTCACCCCAGTATTAATGTTGTCTATGGTTTCAAGGTTATGCACAATGTATTGTGATGTTCATGCGCTGTTATCATGTAGTGCCAGTGTCAATTGTAGGATGTTTACTTATGTGTCGCAGCAATGAATGATTCAGGATGATGATTAATATGTTCAAGATCGCGAGATTCGATATTTTATTCTAGTAGAGGAGAGGCAATTACACTATAGATGTTCAGTCGTTGGTTGATGGAGTCGCGAGATTGGATATTTCCTAATTTAGTGAAACTCTCGTTAATATTATGGTGCCTTCGTCCTTGTTTAAATGTATTGATGCTCCTCGATGTGATGGTCTTCTTTGGTTTGCTTTCAGGGCAGTATGTTGTTGAATGGTACCTAAGGAGTGGTTATCACACATGGTGATGCGTGGCGGCTATGAGGTCGGATCAGTGCTTCCGGTGTTGAATGGTTCGTGAGGGATGATCTTTATGGAGGCTCAAAATTGGTGGCATTTATCAGATCGAGTGCTACTAAGATGGTCTATGATTTGAGGCAGTATTTGGGTAGCGAAAGATGAGGAAGGACATGGTGGGAGGTGTCTCATGGAGGTTCAATTTCTAGAGGTCGAGTAGTTAGCTCCGAAAGATGGTTAACTCAGGGTGGGAATGTTAGTGTATCGTATGGATTTCGTGGTAGGATGGCCACATGCTTCCAGAAAGCTTGGAGCGTTTGATGACCCAAGGGATCATTCTACGGATTTAGACTCCGTTCCATGCTTATTAGCCATAAAAAAACTAATTTTAAATACCTCAATTTACGTGCGCAGTCCGGGCGTGAAATCAAAAATCTTTTATGTTAAAATATGAGAAATAGTAATTTCTAGAGTTAAATTTGATTATAGTTGACTTTGGTCAACATTTTGAGTAAACGGACCCGGATCTGTGTTCCGAAGATCCCGGGAGGTCCGCATTAAAATATGGGACTTGGGCGTATGCCCGGAAATGAATTCCGAGGTTCCAAGCCTTAGAAAATAATATTTTAAGAAAATTGTTCTGCTGGTTAATTCAAGAAATAAAGAAATGAAATAATATGTGAAATATATGATATCGTGCCCGTATTTTTGTTCCGGATCTCAGAACAAGTTTGTTATGTTATGTAAGTTCTATCTGTGAAGTTTCATGAGAATCCGAGTTCATTTGATGTAATTCAGACATCCGGTTGAAAAGTTAGAAATTTTGAGTGTTCTTGAGAAAACCATGAGTTTTGAGGTTTAATTTGTAGATTTTGATGTCATTTTGATGATTTGATTGCACGACCAAGTTTTATTATATTTTTAGACTTGCATGCATGTTTGGTTTGGAGCCCCCAGGGCTTGAGTGAGTTTCGGATATGTTGTGCTTGTTTTGATGTTTCATTGTTGTTTCTTCAAGCATAAATGATACCACATTAAGAAAATGAACTCCCAATTCAGTTTTTATTGAACCATTAGATCCGTATCGTAATTACGGAGCCATAGGAAAAAAGAATCATCAAATTTGGACATCGTATGAGGAAGTTATGCTCATATTCGTGTCGGGAAAACAGTGCTGGTTTTCTAGTGTGCCCAGTTCGTAAATGCGAACTTTTTGTCGCAAATGCGACTTTTTCCCAACTTCCTCTTGTTCGCAATTGCAATGTATTTCTTTGCTTTTGCGAGGGTCGCAATTGCGAACCCTGGGTCGCAAATGCGACTTCTGCAACTTGTTAAGTAAGATATTAGACGGAATTTTTACCCATTTTTCAATTTTCTCAAACCGTAAACCTCCACAGGCCATTTTCCAAAGACCCAAACTTCTCTAAATCATTGGTAAGTGATCACTAACTTCCTAACAACTTTTAACAATGATTTCAACCAAAAATCTAGAGTTTTCATGGTAAAATTTTTGTTTGTGGGTAGAACTTAGGAATTTCAATTTTTTGGGGAATTGGACCTCGAATTGAGGTCGGATTCCAATACCAATTGTATATCCCTGCTCGGGGGAGATTGGGTAAACGGGTTTTGGTCCGAACTTCAAGTTTAGACCAAGCGGGCCCGGGGTCAATTTTTGAAATTGAATAGGATAACTTAGGAAAACCATTGCTTTTCAATAAAGATGATTTCTTTAGGCTATGATTGATAACATTGAACAAATTGTGATTAGATTCGAGTGGATTAGAAGCAAATTCTAAAGGAAAAGTTGTAATTGAGCAGTGAGTGGCCTGCGAAATTGAGGTAAGTGTTTGGTCTAACTTTGACTTGAGGGAATATGAATCCCCACTTGTTTGCTATGTGAAATGCATGGGCGTGGTGTATAGGTGAGGTGACGAGTATCTATGCGCCACCCAATTTGCCTGTTAAGCATGAACCCTTTCCCGTTCCCAACTTAATTGATTCTTGTCTTAATTGTTCTATGTCCATTATTGTTTCTATGACTACTTGGCCTTGTTATTTTATTGTTAGATATTGTTGTGGTTATTTTATAAAGAGTATTGGTTGTTTTAGCTGGATTCCTTATGGTACAAAACGGTTGAGCGGTTTGGCATTGTTTTTACGAATTATATATATACATATGTTCCTGTTGGTTTCACTTTTGATAATATTGAGGAAGTGATGAGGAATGCAGTTTAATTGTTTTATGATTGTTGAGGTTTACGTGGTTATTTGGTTTCAATTGATTGTTGCCAATTGTTGTGGCAAGTGTATTAAAAGTGTTGGTTGTTCTCTTGATTTTATCATGGTACATAAAGACTGAGCTGGGTCGACAGCGTTACGATGTTTACATAGATTCTGGTTGGTTTTATTGTAAAATGATATTGGTTAAAGTTTACGAGCTATACTGTTTTCTGTTTGAAATTTGTTGAAGTAAAAGTGTTGTGAAAGGCTTGGCCTAAACTGTGAAAGGTTTTGATGAATAAACAAAATTGGTGTGATAAGGGGGCTGTGATAAGGGTGGATAATTGATTGTGATATTGTGAATATATTGGATAGGGTTGCACGCTGCAACAAGACAATGATAAGCGAGAATATGCATGTTTTACTGTTTATAAAATAAAAGCTGGAACACTCATTGTTTTATTATCATTATTTCATACTCTGCTTTTACTATTATTTGAAAGTGAAACTTGTTCTGTTTACAATTTGTCGAGACATAAATATTGTGAAAGGCTTTGACTTGAAAGGCGGTGATAAGGGTGGATAATTGATTGTGATACGGGTGAATAAATTGATCGTGATACAGGTGAATAAATTGATATGATATGTATGGTGGGATCGGGTTGCATGCCGCAACAAGGAGCAATAAGGGAGGACAATTATCTTTTTAATGATTTTCAAAGAAAAACCAAGATTTGAAAACTACCATTTTATATTACTATTTTTCATGTTTTGACACTACTTTTATTTAAAGTTAAAGTTTGGAAACTTGGAAATCATTTGAGAGGTTGTTATAGCTGAGGCCTGGAAAAGGCAGCTGAGTTATTTCATTGTTGTTGCAGTACTTAATTATTTGTTTAGATTTCCTTCTTGCTTTAATTTTTATGTCTTAGTTATATTTCTTGTTCGTGTAGAATTCTTTTGTTGCGTTATTGTATATACTATTGTCACAGGTTATGTGTTGTTAATGCCCCGCCGTAGCCTCGTCACTACTTCGTCGAGGTTAGGCTCGGCACTTACTCAGTACATGGGGTTGGTTGTACTGATACTACACTCTGCACTCTTTTGTGCAGATCCAGGTACTAGCCAGCAGTAGAGATTTTTAGAGAAACCATCTATTTATTCGGAGACACGAGGTATATTTGCCGGCATTCGCAAATCCCGAGAGTCTTCTCTTATTGTAGTATTCTTTAACAGGTCGTGAATTGTGACACCAGACCCTGGGTAGTCTTAGAGTTATTTATTAGACAACACTCGAAAATTGGGTACTGCACAATTAACTTGTAATATTGTGTAGTATTGAAGTCTAAAACATCAATTGGTATCAGAGCGGGTTATCCTTGAAGAGGCTAACACCTAGGAAAACATCAAGATGAGTGCACCACCTAGGAACTGGGAAGGTCAATCAACTGCAAGGCCACCACTCTTCAACGGCCAGTACTATTCTTAGTGGAAGAATAGAATGAAGAATCACCTTATTAGAGAGGACTATGAACTCTGGGACATAGTTACTGATGGACCACTTGCAACTATGAAGAAAAATGCTGAAGGAGTAGATGTGCCTAGGACTAGGGCTGACTGCACAACTGAGGATCTGAAGAAATGGGAGAAGAATGCCAAGGCCAAGAAGTGGCTAGTGTGTGGACTAGGCCCAGATGAATACAGAAGAATCCAAAGTTGCACCACTGCTAAGGAAATCTGGGATACTCTACAAGTGGCTCATGAAGGAACAACTCAAGTGAAGAGGTCTAGAGGTACATTGCTATACTCTCAGTATGAAAACTTCACTATGAAGGAAGGAGAAACAATTCAGGAGATGTACACAAGGTTCACAACCTTGACTAATGAACTCAAGTCTCTTGGAAGAGTCATCCTTGAAGAAGACAAGGTTGAGAAGATTTTGACAAGGGTTCTGCCTATCTCCTGGGAAAGCAAGATAACTGCCATCCAGGAATCCAAAAATATGGCAACCCTTAGACTAGATGAGTTGATTGGCAACCTTACTGCTTATGAACTCAGAAGGCAGAGCATGAAAATGGATGCCCCAAAGAAGGAAAGAAGTCTAGAACTAAGGATCACAAAGGGAGCAGATCTGGAGGATGATGAGATGGCCATGATCACCAAAGAATTCAGAAACTTTCTCATGAGGAAGAAAGGCATCTCTAGAGGGGGAAACTTCAACAAGGCAAAGGCTCCTGAAAGGCCAGCTAATGAGGGATGCTACAAGTGTGGAAAAACTGATCATCTCATCAAGAACTGCCCCCAGTGGGAAGTAGAATGGAGGAAGGAGAGATATGAAAGAAAGAACAGGAAGAAGGAACTGGTCCAACCCAAGAAAACTACTACAAAGGCTATGGTTGCTGCTTGGGGGGAAAGTTCAGATGAAGAATCAGAAGATGGCGAGACAGAAGATCAAGCTCTCATGGCAATTGGAGAATCTGATGAGGAGAGTATGAAGAACCACATGTAAGTATCTCACATCTTAAAACAAAAAAAAAAGTTTCTATCTAAGGAGAAACTCTCTGAGTTGCTACTTGACTTCATTGATGATTCTGAGGAGACAAATAAAGAGAAAGATCAACTATCTAAAGAGTGTACAATGCTGAGAGCAAAATGCATGGACCTGGAAATAAAGGTCAATGAATCTGAAAAGAAAAACACTGTCTTGATGAACCAGGTTCAACCACTAGGATCCAGTAAAAAGGTAGTTGATCACTCTCATGCTAAGTTAGAAGAAGACTTAGGTAAACTGAAAGATAAAATGTATGCCAAAGATGAGCAGATAAGATCTCTTAGAAGAACTTGGCAAAGTCAAATATGAATTTGATAGAACACGTAAGTGGAATAAGTCTTCTGGTGCTTTAATATGGTTCCAAGAGAATCATAGTATCAACCGGAGAGGGCTTGGTTTTGGGAGTCAATTGCCTAAGTGGGATCCCAAAAGCAAGTATCTCACTCTCCCTGAAAATAAAATTTTCACCCATTGTGGGAAGACTGGCCACTCTAAATATGAGTGTTCTGCAAAAGAAAAGGCCAGTCAGGAAAATGAGAGATTCATTAAAAAGAAAAATTGGCTACCAAACTGGGCTAGAAAAAATCTGATTCATCCATTCTCTCATGGAAAAGGACCCAAACTAGTTTGGGTTCTTAAAACTAACCCCTGATTTTCTTTTGAAGGTATAAGTGAAGGGAAGCAGCCAATTTTGGTTTTTGGATAGTGGCTGCTCTAAGCATATAACAGGGGGAATTCCTCATGAAAATACTGGCCCTGATCCTGTTCCACAGTAACAAGACAACATGGAACAATCCAGAAGTGAACAACTGGTTCTCAAACCACACAGATATCAGAGTTCTCACCCTCTTGAGAACATCATAACAGACTTGAGATCTGGAATCAAAACTAGATCCTCCTTGAAAAATCTGTGTGCGTTTGATGCATTTCTATCCTTGATTGAACCAAAGTATATTGCTGAAGCCCTGAAAGATGCTGACTGGGTAACTGCTATGCAAGAGGAGCTGAATCAATTTGAGAGAAGTCAAGTATGGCACTTGGTACCTAGGCCACTGGACATATCAATAATCGGCACCAAGTTGGTCTTCAGGAACAAACTCGATGAGGATGGAACTGTTATAAGAAACAAGGCAAGACTGGTTGTTCAAGGATACATCCAAGAAGATGGAATTGATTATGATGAGACCTTTGCTCCTGTGGCAAGATTGGAGGCAATCAAACTTCTTATAGCATTTGCTGCACACATGGAATTCACTTTGCATCAGGTGGATGTCAATAGTGCCTTTCTCAATGGCTATTTGAAGGAAGAGGTATTTGTAAAACAGCCTCCTGGTTTTGAAAGCAAAGAATCACCTGATCATGTATATAAACTTGACAAGGCTCTCTATGGTCTCAAGCAAGCACCTAGAGCTTGGTATGAGAGTTTGTCAAAATTCCCGATGGAACATGGGTACAAACAAGGCAAAATAGACAGTTCTTTGTTCCTAAAGGAAAGGGGAAAAGAACTTCTGATTGTACAAATATATGTTGATGATATCATATTTGGGGCAACAATTGAGAAGCTCAGCAAGAAATTGCTTCATTAATGGGGAGTGAGTTTGAAATGAGTATGATGGGTGAGCTAACCTTTTTCTTAGGTCAGCAAATCAAACAAACTCCACATGGAACAATGATTCATCAACAGAAGTATGTGAAAGAACTCCTGAAGAAGTTCAAAATGGAAGATTCAAAGGAGATAGATACCCCAATAGCCACAACTACAAAATTGGATGTGGATGAACCTGGTTCATCCGTTGATCAGAAGACGTACAGAGGGATGATTGGGTCTCTACTATATCTTACTGCAAGTAGACCTGATATTGTGTTCAGTGTGGGACTATGTGCTAGGTTTCAAGCCAATCCAAAGGAGTCCCATCTCACTGCAGTGAAAAGAATTTTGAGATATCTGAAGGGCACCACTGATTTGTGCCTTTGGTATCCTAAAGGTAGTAATTTTGACCTTGTAGGATATGCTGATGCTGATTATGCAGGTTTCCTGGTTGACAGGAAAAGTACTTCAGGCATGGCTCACTTTTTGGGCTCCTGCCTTGTCTCTTGGGCCACCAAGAAACAAAATTCAGTAGCCTTGTCTACTGTTGAGGCTGAATATGTGGCTGCAACCTCTTGTTTTGCTCAGCTGCTATGGATCAAACAACAACTCCTGGACTTTGGTATAGATGTGGGATGCATTCCTATTTACTGTTATAATACTAGTGCAATTAGTATGACTAAGAATCCGGTTCATCACAAGAGAACTAAGCACATAGATGTTAGGAACCATTTCCTGAGGGATAACTATGAAAAGGGGATGATCTCAATCGAACTTTGTGCCACTGATCATCAAATTGCTGATATATTTACCAAAGCATTGAGCAGGGAGCATTATGAGAGAAACATGCTTGAATTAGGGATGATTAAGATCACCTAATTGAGAAACAAAATGAAAAAAAAAGTTTTCTGGCTAGAAATTTTAATTAGGTACTTAATCAGATTAATCATTGCTCAGTACTATGTCTTTATTGCCATACTCTTCTGCCATGTATTAATATGATTCCCTAGCTGCTAATGATGTTTCTCTATTTTTGTGAATTGAGGCAAAATAAAGATTTTTAACAGGATGAACCTGGTTCATCCATGCTGGTTTACATGACTGACAAGGTACGATCTCATCTCCATACATGTATTAATTCAAATACATTCATACATGAGCAGGACTCTATCCATTTATGGTTCAATTCAAATTATCGTACTTACCCATATAATGAACCAGTTTCAAGAAGCTCCATCACATTAAATTAGCCTAGTTTTAGGGGGAAAGAAACGGTCTAATCAATGTCCAATCACTAACAGTCCTTAATCGATTAGTATCCTACTTGTGTTAATACACTTCCGTTATAATCACCCCATCCACAAGTTATAAATAGGCCATCATTATCGATTGTGAATAAAGCAATAGACGAACCCTGTTCAAGACACTCAACACTCAAATCTCTACTGCCTTTTACACTCTCTTCTTTTTCTCTCAAAAATTTAATACCATGTCGTCTACTTCATCTGATTCTCAAAATCGTGACTACGATGAAGGAGTATATGAGTCTGATTCTCCACCGGTCTACACTTCTGAGTCCTCTGAGACACCTGACACCCTTGAATACCATGATGCTCCTAAACTTACACCAAACCCTACCCCAGCCCCCAAACCCCGTCGTGTTAAGGTTTTTGCACGCAAATTTGTGGCCTCAGGTTCACGAGCAAAGTTATTGGAATATTTATTACAGGCTGAAGAAGAACCCAAACAAGATTCGTCCAGTGAAGATGATGCACCTGGTTCGTCCAGTGTTGAGAAAGGTAAACTGAAGTTACCTCTGTGTTAAATTGTGAAAATAGATTGGTGCTGGTGGGGTCTGTGCTGGATGTGGAAGTGCCAAGTAGGCAAAGAAAAAATGAGAAAATTCTTGAGAACAAGGGAGATGCAGGTGTGAGGGGATCTGGGAAGGATGGTTCCACACTTGAAATTTGTGGCCCCATCCTTGAAATTATTGAAGATGATGTCGTAGTGATAGGGGGAACTAATGAAGTCGAGGAAGATGCTGCTGGGTTAGAAAAGCTAATGAAGGAGATAGATGAACGCGTTTCTTCTGGGGAAGAAACCTTGGCTGAGAGGCTGAAGAAACTGAGGGACTCATACGATCCCAAAAAGAGAAGGACTCCAAAGTCCATCAAGTCTAAAGCCTCAGTTTCCTCAGAGAAAAGGAAAACTGATGAGTCTGTTGGTGTACCTATTCCAAGGGTACGAGCTACGAGAAATACTATTCGAGAAGAAGAGGAGAAGCTGGAAAAAGCTCTGCAAGAGAGCAAAAGAAAGAAGGCAGAGAAAGGGAAAACGAAAGTGGGGAAGCCTGTTAAGGCTACTGCTGCTGATGAGGTATTGGACCTGGTCCAACAAGAAGAGGAGGTTGCTCCAGTGGTGATCAAGACACCCAAGCCCAAAATGGCTAAGACTTCCACAAATAAGTCAACACTTGTGTCTGCTACCACCGTGAGTACATCTACGAGGACAAGGTCTAAAGTAAAGTCAAAGAAGAAAATTCAGATTGTTGAGAGGGAAGATGATCCTGAATGGAGTGGAGATGAAGAGAATGAGGTTGGAGAAGTGCCGATTGACAGAGTTGCCATGTTTGGCAAGAGACATATCTTGAAGGGAAAGTTACTGAAAGATTTGGAGGAGCCGGGTATGAGGTACTTAGTGGATTTTCTGGCAGCACAAGTCTAGAAGGACATGGTCCTTCGCATTGAAGGCAGGCTGGTCAGGAGTTCATGGGGAATGCAACTGTGATTAGAGGATGGGTTACATCATTGGTCAGGGGAGTTTAAGTATCCTTTGACGCTCAAGAACTGGGAGTTATTCTAGACATTCCATCTGAGGGTTATGACGACTATACAAGGCAGAGATTGCCTTGCTTGGATGGAATGGCCTCAACACTCAACATCACCAGATTCTTTTGTGACAACGAAGAGGAGCCTAAACCCAGGGATGTGTACAAAAGCGAGATGAAGCCTGGACACAAACTGTTCTTTGAGTTTTTAATTAACTTTGTGCTGCCCAGACAAGAACGCATGCACATTGCCAACTACATGGATCTAACACTCATGGAGTGCCTGTACAGAGGCAAGCAGATCAATTAGCCATCTTTAATCATCCAGCTTTTGGACAGAGTGGTGAATGGCACCAAGGCCCATGCAATTCCTTATGGCTTTATCCTTATTGCAGTTCTGGCTCATTTTGGAGTTCCTACAAAGAAGGCTGAAATGGCTACTGCAAAGGTTTTCTTTGGGAAGGACACTTTGTTGTCATGTGATTACACTGTCAATGCCCTGGTAGATGAACCTGGTTCATCTTGGAAGCAACACAGCAAGGTCCGTACTCTAGTGCAGGAAAGCGAGGAAAAGGATATGGAGATCCTTTGATTGAAGACTCGCTTAGTTGAAGTGGAAGCTGAGCGTAATGCTCTCAAAGCTGAATTATCCAAGAAGAAGGAGAAAAATGAGGGTGTCTTACACCAAATGTTGTCTCTTCTCCAAACCAAGAATCCAGCCTCTTCTGCACCACCCCAGACTTAGGAATTTCTAGAACTACCCCCTCATATTCTATCAAGTGCCCAGTTCGGGACAGTGTCAAGTGTCTTTTGTTTCAGTTTTTAATTTTGTCTTACTCATGTTTTGGCTGTTTTTTATTTTAATCTATTTTGGTGCTGATAGTCCATGTTAATCAATGAAAGCTTGGTGTTTTGACAAATGTCTCTATTTATGATTTAGCTTACATTATTGGTTTCTTGTGTTGATTAATCATGTTTGCACATGCATTTGCCTAAATTGGCCATGAGTAAAATTTAATAACTGGTACTTATCATTTTGCAACTTTTCGATGATGCCAAAAGGAGGAAGATGAGATGTGTTGTTAAAAAAATTTAAAGTAATATTGATAACCTAATGAACCTGGTTCTTGATGATTAATTCTCACAAATATACAAAGTGTTGGATGTGTATACAGGATAAAAGCACAGAGTTTTTCATCATAAAAAAAGGGGAATTTGTTGGCCCATGTCACTGAATGGGTTTTGAAGATTGACAAAAGATGTCAAGTTGAACCAGGTCCATCATAGCATACACATCTGAATGAAGTAGTTGGAACAAGAATCGTACAAGTCTAGGAGATATCAGTGATTTCTGAGTATCAAAGAACTAAGAGAATGTCTCCTAATATGAAAAGGTTGCAAACTGATAGAGATGACAGAAGTTGATTTTAGCTAGGACAGAAATAGAGGAAGGAAGTTGGGTTACAATCAAACTCGTTTACCGAGGAAGAGTTGGATCAGAATTGAATCATAGACTCAACAAACGAACTCTATAAATAATCAATGTATTACTGCTAAAAGAAGTGACGCACAAGTACTAAAGTGAATCAAGATCTGAAGCAAAAGTTCGAGAGATATTTTGCAAGAAGAATTATTGTGCGATACAAAGGCTACTAATCAGCTAGAAGAACCAGTTTCATCGTTGATGTATTGATTCTAGTTGATTGTAGTAGGTGTTTCAATATTGTATCTTATCAGTTTTCATAGAAGCAATTGTAATAGGTACACATTGTTCAAGTTAGAGTTAGCTTGAAATATGTAGAAATTAGCTAGAGGCTAGTTGATACAAAGAGGATTAGAGTTAGTCCTAGGATTACAAAAGAGTTTATTTTGTAAGTCCGTTTTGGCTCAGAGTTTTAGTGAAGAGTTTGAGCAAATCCTACTGAGGAGTAGGTCGTGGTTTTTTCATCTTTTGAGCCATGTGTTTTCCACATAAAAATCCCTGTGTCTTTACTATTACTGCTTAATTATTCCGCAAACAGTAGTAAGTAGTATACTAAGAAGAACCAGGTTCTTCTGATTACACAACACTCGAAAATTGGGTACTGCACAATTAACTTGTAATATTGTGTAGTATTAAAGTCTAAAACATCACATAGTGAATCAGGGATTCAAACAACAACTAGTGAATAGAGATTCCTGTGTATAAATGGAATAACCACATCATAGGTAAATCAATAATTCAGGAAATAATTGAGTAACAAATAGCATAGAATCAAGGATTCGACCCAGCATAATACTAATTGAAGAGAATTAACATGAAATAACACTGATGTTAAGCAAGAAAATCAAAAACCCTAGTATATGAAATTAGGGGTCATGTGAGTTATGGAGTGAGCAGTGAGATAGATAAGGAAGCAAGAAGAATCAAAGACGAACAACATAGGGTAAAGATCAATGAAACATAAACACACATGCAAACACACATGCAAATCAGTAGAGATGAACTCATAATACAAGACTTAGGCCAAAATTAGGGTTTCACACAAATACTAGTACAAACATCAGAGTAGACATGATACACGCAAAAGAGAGGAAGAGTCATAAACCCTAAAAGGAAAAATAGGATAAAATTACCAGAAACGTAAGCTACTTGTGAAAATCAGGCACATATACTGATCAAACGAAAAGAAAAAGGTTTCAATAATGGTAAATATGATGAAAATCATGAGATAATGTTAAAAATCAGCAGGGAAAACTATTTTGAAAAGGATTTAGGAACCCTAGCTTAAAAATGAAGAACCGCTTAGGGAAAAAGGAAAATCTTTAAAGAAAACATCACAATAACTCGTAATAGGTACAAATCCATCACAGAACTAGAGAAATTGTGAGTTTAAAAAATTAGGGTTTCAAAGAGAGAACCCAGAGAGAGAGAGCGTCAGCATAAAAACCATCGGATCAAGCCGGAAGCTAGAAAATCTTACTGGAGATTGAGCCATGAAGGCCTGAATCAGGCCAGAGATGTGAGAGAGAGACCCTGGCCTCTTGAATACCTTAGAGACAGCAACACCGGTGTACATGAGCCATAAGAGGTCTGAGGATGGTGAGGACTCCATGGCCTCCGGTGGAGAGGTGGCCGGAGAAGATGAAGGACCTCATCGAGGGTGGAGAGACTGGGAGTCTCTAGAGAGCACTCAAGAGATAGAGAGAGAGTAGAGAGATGAGTGACTGAGTGAGAATGAGAGTAATTAAATCCCAATAGGATTAAAATGATATACTAAGCTGGAAAATATTTTGAAAAATTATTTGTATAATTATTGAACAAAATACTAAATAAATTGGAAGAGAAATTAATAAAAATATGTAAAGATTATGGGAAAAATGCTAGTTATCATGAATATTGATTTTGAAGGCATATATGCAAGATTAAAAATAGTTTGAGGAAACATTGGGTATCAACAACTGCCCCTCTTTACCCAGGAAGGATGAAAGTGTTGTCGGGTAAAGATATGATGGCCAATTTTGACCGAGCCAAACGATTTGAAGGGATTTAGGCCGCACCCTGGTTTTTGAGTTGCCTACATATCCTTGGTTTTACAGGAATCAAGCCATATGTAGTTCAGAAATCATTGATGAAGTATAACAATGAAGTTTTACAAGGACGGACGGAAAGTACAGGGTTAGATGAGTAAATGGCTTACAGAGATGGTTTAGGAGAACTGGAGCGGGACCGCTCCTGTCGGGATGGTTGTTGCTTGCCGGATTACCTACAAATAAACAATTCGAGCGTATATTGTGCATAATTTAAACATGATGCAAGTTCCCGTTAGACCATGAATGCTGTCTTCGGATGGTTGAGGATGACGTCCTTAGACCATGATGTCCTGGGCCATGAATTTCTTGATGCATGATTCGCAGGCCATGAAATGATGTTCTCGGGCCATGAGGATGGTGCCTCTGAACCATGACGCCTTTGAATAATGATTTTCAAAAAAAGGTTAAAATGGATCCTTAGTCCATGACATGTTGTTCTCAGGCTATGAAGATGGTTCCTCCGAACGATGACGCCTTTGGATAGGTTGGCAGTATTTTAGCTTATGAAGATGCAATAGTATGATGCTAACAAGACAGAGCTTAGTCTTGCGAATTAAAGGGGGCAGAGCTTAGCCCGAAATGAAACCGAGATAAATAATGCTTGAGACAGCGGTGGTTGCTTTTGAAAAGTAAATTGGCGGCATCGTTTAACCTCGTAAGGCAGAATAGTAGCCTTATGCAAATGCAAGTGGAGGTAGAGCTTAACCTCGAAAGGAATAAAGGAAGCCTTATGCAAGAATGCAACGCGGATGGAGACAACGTTTAGTCTCGGAAGGTAGGAAGGTAGCCTTATGCAAGAAACAATGCGGATGGAGACAACGTTTAGTCTCGGAAGGCAGGAAGGTAACCTTATGAAAGAATGCAATGCAGATGGAGATAGCATTTAGTCTCGTAAGGCAGCAAGGTAGCCTTATGCAAGAATGCAATGCAGATGGAGACAACATTTAGTCTCGGAAGGCATAAAGGTAGCCTTATGCAAGAATGCAATGCAGATGGAGACAACATTTAGTCTCGGAAGGCAGAAAGGTAGCCTTATGCAAGAATGCAATGCAGATGGAGACAACGTTTTGTCTCGGAAGGGAGAAAAGTAGCCTTATGCAGGAAAATAAATGGCGGTAGGGATTCTTAGCTTGTATTAGACTACGACGTTGCGATCATTGAGGGTATTGCGACTGCGGGGCATTATTTATATTGATAATAGATGACGTCAAGTATGATGGTTTTGCGGATTGTGATTTTGAACATGTTCGTCCGTCTGTGTGGACATCGAACTTTGGCATTTTTGATCGTGATGAAACTTGAGACTTCTCTACGTGTTTGTTCTTTGTGCCTGCATCCAAAGAAAGATCGTGAGTTTTGTAAAGGGGAGGGTTAGTTCGCATCCCTGCTGGATTTACTTGACTTTTTTGTCTTGATCTGATGATACTATCTGTATCGTTGGGGTAACATTCGCTAAACAATCTGTTTCAAGAGTAAGTATGCATGATTTTCGTAAAAGTATAATATGAACATATAATCTAAAAAATAGTTTTAAATGAACTGACGACTGCGACACGGTTCGAGACATTTAAGCCTCTCCTGTTGCGGAATTTTGAGGGTCCTCCTCAAAATTCTGCCCTAGTTTGCTGGATGGATGTCTCTGACTGCTGCTTGTGCGACGATTGGCTGACTCCTCAAAATTCTGCCCCAGTTTCCAATTGCGGGGATAAATAGATTTTTATTGAATTGTGACTGAACCCATAGGGCTGCTGATATGCTCAAATTACACTTCTAAAATAGTGTAAAGCGGTCGAAGTCAAATATAATAACCCAACAAGGTTGGGGTCGAATCCCACATGGAATAGGTGTGAAAATATCACTATGTTAGTGTGGTTTTTAACTCTAATCGAAGTTCTATTCCGTTAGTGAATAGAAAGGGTGGTGATTAATAGTTTGCTATTTTAGAGAAAAAGTAGTCACAAAGGAGGCTAATTTAGATTATAATTAGTATGGGTAGAATAACCAAGGTTGTGTCCCCTTTTATGGAGTGTAATGCAGGTAGGTATTAATATGATATATTTCTAATAGGAAGTTCTTGATATGCAAATGATTCTAAAGATAACTATCCTAGATTTTCCAATACTACGATAGTATTTTCTCTTTATAATTTTTCCAAATGTAAAAGAGTTGCAATAAATCCGAATCACGTTTTGCCAAATAAAACCAACTTATTCCTAAGTGATTCTATTAAACGAAGTTTAACACCTCGAGTCTTTGGTGTTTACTCTTACCACTTCTAACCCGCTTTTCCAAGCTAAGCTAAAGTTACGGCGTAAGTTAATGTTTGCAACCATTAACAAGAAATGTAAGACGAAGAGTAAACACATATCAACTACCCATTATACATATATTCAATGGCAAATACCCAAATACATAACACCCATTTAGGGTTCACAACCTCAGTGTTTAAACTTAGCTACTCATCATAAATAACCAAAAGAAACAAGTATTTAATAGTGTCATGAATGCTTACAAACCACCACTTGCTTGCTCTAATGCTTCCAAAAGTGAAGAATATTTAATGAGAGAATGTTGTTAAAAAGCTAGACAAGAATGACCCACAACACCCCAGTAAATCCTTTTATAGTGGGAAGAAAATTCGGATGAAAAACAGACAAAAACACCCCTGAATGGCGATATGCGATCGGATTCTTGTCGCATAACAGGAATGCGGTTCGCATCTTGGCTTCTTCCATCGCATCTCAAAACCCTAGGTCCCAAAGATGTATCGCATTTGGTAATATGCGATCCGTATTAAAGGTATGCGATCGCATTCATGCGTCGCATTTACAGTGTGGCTTCAAGCATCAGATGAACATGCGATTCAAATGCGGTCGCATATGTGGCCGCATTTCACTCCTTAATTTTGACTCAACTTTCTGTTGCGGTATGCGACCCCCAGGTTTGAAATGCGATTCGCATGTTGAAGATGCGATCGCATTTGACCATTTTCCTTCTCTTTTCTCTTCTTTTAACTTCCTTTTGCATGGTCTTGAGTGTTCACACCTTGTGTACTGCAAAATACCAAAATTCTACGATTAATAAGAGTAAATGCTCTTGAAACGATCCCTAATCTAAGCAATATGGTATTAAATGTGCCGAAATTCTCCGGCACATCAGCTGCCTGCGTATCCCCTCTTAAAAGGGAATCATGTCAGGCGTAGTTCAAATTACCTCATTGATAGAAGCATAATGGATTACACATAATAACGCTTGACTGCATGTGAATTGATTGGTTTCGGCCAAACTTCTCCGTCCATTTCTGCAAGTATATGTGCTCCTCCATTTCAAAACCGGATGAACCATGTATGGACCTTTCCAGTTGGGAGAGAATTTTCCTTTTGCTTCATCTTGATTTGGGAAAATTTTCTTTTACAGCAGCTGCCCTGGTGTCAACCGTCTCGGCTTGACTTTCTTGTTGAAGGATCTGGTCATTCTGTTCTGATAGAGTTGACCATGACAAACTGCATTCATTCTCTTTCCGTCTATGGGAGCTAGCTGCTCATTAACGGTTCTTTGCCCATTCTGCGTCGCTGAGCTCAGCTTCTTGCATAATCCTTAGAGACGGAATCTCAACTTCAGCGGGAATAACAACCTCGGTACCGTAAACCAGCATATAGGGAGTTGCCCCGGTTGATGTGCGGACCGTGGTACGATATCCTAATAAGGCGAATGATAACTTCTCATGCCACTGCTTATGCTTCTCTATCATTTTCCTCAATATCTTCTTGATGTTTTTGTTGGCGGCTTCTACAGCTCCATTCACCTGAGGTCGGTAGGCTGTGGAATTCTTGTGTTTGATCTTGAAAGTCTCGCACATAGCTTTCATCAAGTCACTGTTGAGATTAGAACCATTATCGGTGATGATTGACTCTGGAACTCTGAATTGACAAACAATGCGGTCACGGACGAAATCGGCTACAACTTTCTTAGTAACCGCTTTGTAGGATGCTGCTTCGACCCATTTAGTGAAGTAATCAATGGTGGCCAGAATGAACCTGTGTCTGTTGGAGGCGGCAAGCTCGATTGGTTCAAAAACATCCATACCCCAGGCAGCGAACGACCATGGTCAGCTTGTTGCATTGAGTTCATGTGGAGGTACCTTTATCATATCCCCATGTACCTGACAACAGTGGCATTTTCGGACATACTGGATGCAGTCTGTTTCCATAGTCATCCAAAAGTAACCAGCTCAGAGTATCTTCTTCGCCAAAACAAAACCGTTAATATGTGGACCGCATGTCCCAGATTGAATTTCCTTTAGTAGATTTGATGCTTCCTTTTTGTCAACACACCTTAATAGCCGCCAATCGGGGGTTCTCCTATACAGGATCCCTCCGCTGTGAAAGAAATTGTTGGATAGTCTTCGAAGTGTGCATTTCTGAGTGGGATTCGCAAGTTTTGGGTAATCTCCCTTTGCCAAATATTTTGTAATATCATGAAACCATATATTCCCGTATGCTTCTTCCTCGACATGAGCACAATAAGCTGCCTGATTATGGATTTTTACCGAAATAGGGTCAATGAAATTCTTGTCTGGATGCTGGATCATTGAGGACAAAGTAGCCGATGCATCGGTGAACTCATTCTGGATTCTGGGGACATGCCAAAATTCTATCTTTGTGAACCTCTTTCTTAATTCCTGTACGTGATGCAAATACAACAGTATCTTGGAATTCTTGGTAGCCCATTCTCCGTGTACCTGAGGTACCAGCAAATCTGAGTCACCAATCACTAGAAGCTCATGGACGTTAATGTCAATGGCCATGTTGAGCCCTAAGATACATGCTTCATATTCGGACATATTGTTGATACTAGGACTGCTCCAATGCCAACCCCCTTGAAGTTTGCTGCTCCATCAAAGAACATCCTCCAACCGTCATAGGATTCTGCAATATCTTCTCCTATGAACGATACCTCTTCATCAGGAAAATATGTTTTCAGAGGTTCGTATTCTCCGTCCACAGGATTCTCAACAAGATGGCTTGCCATAGCTTGTCCCTTGACTGCTTTTTGAGTCACGTAAACAATGTCGAACTCACTCAGTATGATTTGCCACTTGGCTAGCTTGCTAGTAGGCATGGGCTTCTGAAAGATGTATTTTAATTGATCCATCCTTGATATGAGATATTTTGTGTAGGCGCAGAAGTAGTGCCTCAGCTTTTGAGCGACCCAGGTCAAAGCGCAACAGGTGCGCTCAAATAGAGAATACCGAGCCTCACACGGAGTGAACTTCTAGCTGAGATAGTAAATAGCTTGCTCCTTCATTCCTGTTTTGTCATGCTGCCCCAGAACGCAACCGAAAGCTCCATCTAACAAGGCAATGTAGAGTAACAGAGGTCTACCTGGATCAGGTGGTACCAAGATCAGTGGTGTTGACATGTATTCCTTGATTCTGTCGAAGGCCTTTTGGCAATCATCGGTCCATTTGGTTGCAGCGTCCTTCTTCATCATCTTAAAGATCGGCTCATTGATAATTGTAGACTGTGCAATAAACCGACTGATGTAATTAAGCCTCCCCAGGAAACTCATCACATCTTTCTTGTTCCTTGGCGGTGGTAGTTCTTGAATGGATTTGACTTTGGATGTATCCAATTCTACTCCCCGACGGCTCACAATAACCCCAACAACTTCCCAGCAGGAACCCCAAATGCACATTTCGATGGGTTCAAATTCAGATTGTATTTTCGCAACCTATCAAAGAACTTCCTCAAATCTTCTATATGGTCAGTGGGTTTCTTGGACTTGATGATAACATCATCCACGTATACCTCGATCTCTTTGTGAATCATGTCGTGGAAGATGGTGGTCATAGCTCTCATATAAGTGGCTTTTGCATTCTTTAGGCCGAACGCCATCATCTTATAACCGTACACTCAGGCATAATGAAAGTTGTCTTCTCTGCATCTTCCTCATCCATCCATATCTGATGATAATCAGCGAAGCAATCCACGAATGATTGTAGTTCGTGCTTGGCGCAATTGTCAATCAGGATGTGTATGTTTGGCAAGGGGAAGTCATCTTTCGGGCTGGCCCGGTTGAGATCTCGGTAGCCGACACAAACTCTGACCTTCCCATCCTTCTTTGGCATTGGCACAATGTTTGCTCACCATGTCGGGTATTCAACTACCCTGAGAACCTTGGCGTTGATCTGCTTGGTAACTTCTTCCTTGATTTTCAAACTCATGTCGGGTTTTAACTTTCTGAGCTTTTGTTTTACCGACGGACACATTGGATTGGTTGGCAGCTTGTGAGGCACAATAGATGTACTTAGACCAGTCATGTCATCATACGACCAGGCAAATATGTCATCACACTGTTTTAGAAACTTTGTGTATTCTTTCTTTTCTGATGGTGACAAATGAATGCTGATGCGAGTCTCCTTGACGTTTTCCACATCCCCCAGGTTGATAATTTCAGTCTCGTCCAGGTTGGACTAAGGCATGTTCTCAAAGTTCTCAACTTCTTTGACAATCTCGTCAGGTATATCATCTTCTTCTGAATCAATGTCCGTTTGTTGCGTTGTCTCGTTGCATGTCACAGTCATTGGTTCATCAATGCAAGTAATAGTAATGCTGTATATGTAAAGTAATGAGAGAAAATGATAGCAATAAACATTAATTCATAAGAAAAACTTTGGAAATGCTTTTGATAAACTGAATGATTGCTTTGAACATTGAAGATCTTATTGCAGGAATTAAAATGCGAAAAAAGAAAATCATTTTGGTAAAGAAAGACAATGGATAGTGTTTGTTTTAGCCTTGCTACCCCGAGGCTCATCGGGCTTTGGTCTTTCTGATAGTCCAGTTCTTGAGGTATGCCCCTATGCTCAGAGCCTGTATGGAAGGGCCTTCCTCCTCGAGAATAATGCAGTAGTACATATCACCGTCCCCCATAAACAAGCTCTTCATTGTTGCCAGTGCTTCTTCTTCGTCTGATCCATAGATAATGTCGGCCTGTTCGAAGGTATGATCCATATGTGGTATTGGCTATTTCAGTGGGTAGTAAGGACCGCGCCAAGGTGTCGACCAGCTCCTGAATACTTCCCAAGTGTATTCATATCCCAAACCGAAGGTAGTACCAAGTTTCTTGAGTTTTATGGGTTTCATGATTCTTTGGAGGTTCATGCCGAGCCCTTTTCCTGGCTCATATCCTCTCTAGTTTAGGATGCTCTCGATCTTTCTATCCCACCATTTGTGCTTGTCTACTACGTTGACCCGTTCAATGTGGTGGTAAGTTTCTCCACCCAGCTTCCTTCTCCCTTCAATCACCGGAATAGTCTGGCGATCGTAAATAGGGTTGCTACCGTCACCATGAATAATCACCTCTTGGTGGTTCCACTTGAACTTCACCGCCTGATGTAGCGTTGATGCTACGGCCCTGGCAGCATGGATTCAGGGGCGTCCCAATAGCAGATTGTAGGATGCTGGCCATCTATCACTTGGAAGTCAACCTCGAACCAAGTTGGCCACATTTGCAGGCATAGACTGATCTCCCCAATAGTAGACCTCTGAGATCCGTCAAAGGCTTTCACGTTGATTGATCCATCTTTTATCTCATGTAGTCCCTTACCCAATATCTTGAGTGTTATCAGTGGACAGATGTTAAGGCTGGATACCCCATCGCTCAAGATTTTGGTGATGAAATAATCTTCGCATTGCACAGTGATATGCAGTTCTTTGTTGTGCCCCAATCCTTCAGGTGGAAGCTCGTCCTCATGGAAAGTGATCTTCTGACTTTCCAGCACCTGGCCCACCATATTGCCCATTTCCTCATTAGTGATGTTGTTTGGTACATACGCTTCGTTCAACATCTTCAACAGAGCACTCTTGTGCGTCTCGGAATTCTGCAGCAAAGAGAGGATGGATATTTGTGCTGGCATCTTGTTCAGCTGGTCGATGACCGAATACTCCTTAGCATGTACTTTTCTCCAAAGGTCATCGGCACCTATTTCAATAAGGGCAGGTCGGTTGGCAGCCTGCTTGCTTGATTCGACTAGATACTCAGGGGTATAGACCCTACCAGTTCTCTTCATACCCTGTGCTGCGACAGCTTCTTCAGTTTTGACCATGCCTTTTCTTCTTGCCTCGGTTGTATAGTCCCAAGGTACAGCGTTTGTATAGAACGTTGGCGTGGTTGACATTGCCACTGGGATTGGTGCGGCTATCCTTACTTCAAATGGAACATGTGCCTTGGGTGGCAAGACTGCAACCTCAAATGGTGTGGGTGCATCTGCCGGAGATACAAACTCGACCTCAATTGGTACTGGTGTCTTTGAAAGTGGCTCGCCGCCTCGAACTCAAGTGGTATATACATATTCACCTCAGCTTCCTCAGATGGTTGAATCTTGACTATTATCGGGTTGAGAGTGACTGCAAGTTCTTTTGGGTTATCGCCTTCTGTGATCAACCTGATTGATCCCTCGGGATCCCAATCATCTTCTATTTCAATCATATGTGTACCTCCACCATTATGGACTGGCAAAGGATTGTTGCGGATGTTCGGAGCGGGATCTTTTTCCACAATGATCTTGTTATCAATCAGGGACTGTATCTTGTCCTTATAAGAGCTGCATTCATCGATGGTGTGTCCCTTCATTCCGGAATGGTATGCACAGGATTTGTTTGGGTTAACCCAGTGAGAAGGGTTCTCAGGGATGGCAGCAGGGATGGGTGTGACATAATCGGCGGCTTTGAGTTTCTCATACAGCTGATCGATGGGTTCAGCGATGGCAGTGTACTGTTTTGGAGGTTTGCGATCAAAATTAAGACGAGGTCTAGAGTAGTTTTGACGAGTAGGGGGTGATTGGTAATGGGATGGTTGAGAATTGTAAGTGTGGTAAACAAGAGCGGGTTGGGAGTATCTGGATGAAGTAGGTTGATATGTGGGTGGTGGATATTGGTAGGTGGGTGGTGGAGTTTGGTATGAAGGTGAGGGTGCTTGGTAATTTGGGGTTGGCTAGTATGTGAGTGGAGATGTTGGATAAGCTTTGTATTTGAGTGGGGATTTGTCTCTTTGTGCAACCATTACAGCTCCCACATCTATTTTCTTAGACACACCACCAGATTGTTAGGCCTTGTTTGTAGCTTGCAAGGCTTCAAAATTTGTAACCATACCGCTCTTAATACCTTCTTCATTCCGCTCACCTAGTTTGATAATGTCAGAGAACTTGTGATTCTCGACCATCATCAACCGCTCATAGTACTGCGGGTCCTGAGCCCGGACAAAGAACTTGTTCATCTGCTCTTCCTCTAGAGCAGGTCTGACTTTCGCAACTTTGGACCTCTAGTGAGTAATATACTCGCGAAATGTTTTCGTGGGTTTCTTCTTCAGATTCTGGATATAGAACACATCTGGTGTATTTTCTGTGTTGAATCTGTCCATAAAGTCAGGCGCCATATCTACCCAATTCAACCACTTCTTGGGGTCTTGGATTATGTACCAAGACAAAGAGTCTCCTTTAAATCTCCTCATGAACAGCTTCATGCGGATCCTTTCATCCTTCCCTACGCCAACCAGCTTGTCATAATAGGTCCTCAGATCACCAGTACCGTCAAAAACTTTGAACTTCGGAGGTTTGTACCACTCGGGCAGTTTGACATCAGGTTGTATGCAGAGGTCCTCATAGTTCAGTCCTTCGATCCCTTTGCTTCCCTCAACACCTTGAACCCGGTTGGTCAGCTTCTTAAGTTCCTCAGCCAAATTCCTGATAAGCAGATCCTTTTCATCAGACCCAGGTGTGTATGGGGTAGGTGTAGTGGAGTGTGGAATGGTCTCCATGTAGATATGATTGTTATAGGTGTGGAAATGGTCTTTTATGGGGTTTTGAGGTCCTGGGATAAGTAGTGGAGTGTTGTTTGGAGCGTGGCAAGTATTGCATTGTGTCGGGAGAGTTTGGTTCTTTGGTTGAGTGGCGTGATGGTGAGGTGCGGGATGATTTTGTTGTTTTGGGATGTTTTGAGGAGGTGTAGAATTCGTGATGTTAGCGTCTGGGACGTTAAGGGAAAATGATAGGTTTGCCAGATTCCGAACTTGATCAAGTTCTTGAAATTTCAGCAATTTCTATTCCATTGGTGACATGTTCTCATTTAGGACCCGAATACCCTGGCCATCAGTGGCCTCTACCATGTTTTCCCTCCTGGCGTTTCTGGATTCTTCAATCTTACTCTTGCCTTTGTTCTTGCTTTTAGGGGGACTAGGAGGAGGAGGAGTAGGTGGAGGGCCCCTGGATCTTGTGTGATAAGATGACGATGCCAGAGTGAACGAACTAACCTTTGGGGAGGGGAATAATAAAGAAAAGAAAAATAAAAACAAAAGGTAACCAAGTCAGTGAGGCTTATGAAAAAAATATTGCAGTATTTAAACATATAGTGCTGGAATGTAAAGTGTGCCCTAATTTTAGAACCTCTTTATGCCCGAGGTAGGCCTAGCGACAAGTTGATTTGGAGAACTTAAAATGCTAAATTCCTTATTTTATTGATAAGAAAATAGACAAATCCCAAAACGACACTAAATAAACGAAAAATAAAAGTCACTAATGGCCATTGGCCTTATTACATTGATTGAGAAAAGAAAGACATTCCTATCTACTTGGTTCCAGAAGGACCTTCCCCAGATTCGGTATTCCTGCTTACCTCGAACAGCTTTCTCAGCTCGCGAAGACCCATCAACAGGTAGGTTCTGGCTAGATATCCTCCTTCAGCTCCCTCAGCGCTTTGACAATCTTCAACCCTTTTGATGAACTTCTCCTCCAGCTCGACTATGCCTCGTTCTAAGTATCCCAACCTCTTGTTGGTGTTGAGAGCCATGTCTTTCCACTCCTCGATCAGCTTCTTGTTAGATTCATGTATCTTGTGGTGCTCATCCTCGCATTCACGGATCTTTTTGCGTAGCTGGTTGAACTTGACTTGCGCTTCAGCCCTCTCATCTATAATTCTGTGGCCTCGGATGTAACCTGGCTTGCTCTGATCACCCCGATTATCTTCTAACAAACCAGGATAGAAAGGGGTACAACCGGCATGATACCTATCTGGCTCGATGGTGTCTTTCTCAAGTATAATCTTGCAGTGCCACAGGTGCTGGGCTTGGAATTTGTGAGGACAGTCATAATTTTGAATGTCAGCTCGGAGATGGCTCATTTTCTCGACCCTAGGTATGACTTGCTTCCTACCCGCTTGCCTCATAACTCGAAGAGGGACGTAAGGGTATGTCCCCCTTAAATCGATCAGTATCAGAAATGGTGCATCTCGGGATTGGACGATGAACTCATATGTCGGAAACCACTCGAACATACATTGAACCTTTTCTTCAGTTAGGTTACCAAAGAGCTCAACCCATCCATCGGCATTCTCGGGCTGAGCGGTCGGGGATGTAATTCATTCGCTTCGGGTGATGGAATGCGATGTGGTCATCCCAGATTCTTCGATGAATGTCTTGACGGTATTCGCCTTCTTGGAGATGTTCCATGAGCCAAAGTTGAAGTAACAGATTGCAACCTTCGAAATGTCTTGCTCCTTATTGACACTTTCCCAAGGCCCGATATACGTCTGCAATGATCATGGGCACGATGATGAAGTCTTGACCATATATTCCTTCCATTAGTGTCTTAGTCACCATGGCCAGTCTGGTATGGATTCTCTCCTTCTTCATTAGAAACACGATCAAACCCAAAAAGCAAACCATGAAGACGAACATTCGGCGATGGATGTGTCATAAGGAGGTGATAGAAAACCCGTCATGTTAGGTACGGTATGATTTGATGTGGTCGTACCTTATCGTACAAATAGTCAAAAGGGATGTACGACTCCTTCAAGCATACCAGGTCTACCTTCTTCTTCTTCAAACCCATCATTTTAAGGAACTTTTGTCTGTGCGGTTCTCAGGCATCAACAACCCCGGGGTTTCCCACATTAGGCCAGCCAATCCCCCTATATCTTCTAGGAAAGGCGTCATTTCAATGTCCCCGAAGCGGAACACAGATCTTTCACGATCCCAAAATAGGGTAGTAGCCTCTATTATCATTTTGTTAGGCTGGATTTCTAGGAGAGATGGTAGGTTGCCCAAGTATTTTCTAACGAGAGCTTTGTCACTAGAGTGTAAATCTTCCTACCAACTTAGCAGTCTTGGGTGGACATTGGCGACCATGCCGAATTTAGGATTCCGTGCCTCATATTTCTGCAAAGCAACAATATTAGACCCTTACCCCCACTGGACTTGACTATTTAATATCAACAATTAGCAGGAAGCATTTAGTTCTCTAAATAAATGCACAGAACATGATGATGTCCGTATGGGTTTAGGGAAACCCGGTGGACTTTGGATAAGGCTATCTTAAAAGCTATCGTGCGAACGACACTTTAGCTTGACTAGGTTTGACCATGATGCATGCAACAATACAACATAGTAAGGTTTCTATGGGTTTTTAGACTGGTACCCTTGAGCGCACAACTCAAGGGAGAAGGGCACGGAACCGTCGACTGCACCGCTGATCGACTAGGTTTACCGCAAATAAGCCTTTCCGAATTTAGGGGGTAATAATATAGAAAGAGCGCAACCACTCATCAAGCGTTGCTATAGTATTTTGTTTGGCACGAGTGGAGTATGAATGTTGAGCATGATTATGCAGTAATAAGCATTAAAACAAATTTTCATGTATTTTCACGTTAAGGAAAGTGGTAAATACAATAGTATAATTTAAAGCGGTTACAAAAGAAAACAAAGAAACATGTCAGTTTCGTTTTGGGAAAGAATAAATACTCGAAAGAGCTAAACAATTAATTGCACGTAAAGGGGAAAGGAAAGGGTGCGAATATTAAGAAAGTAAAGGTACAAATTCACAAGGCAGTTTGAGATTGTAAAAGCCTAAAAATCCCCAGCGGCGTCGCCATGGTGTCGTGCCCCATTTTCTCGCGAAAGTGGGTTTCGACATGTGACAACTCTTTTAAAATGGAAGTGTTATTAAAAGAGGAGAGTCGCCACCTAACGATTTTCAAGGTGCTTTAGGGAACCTAGGGTTTTATCTATAACTAAGTTATTAACCAGAGATAGGGTAAGGGCTTGAGGTTATCCTAAGGGGAAGGTGTTAGGCACCCCTCAGGATCCACAAATGTGGTTCCCGGTCAAACAACTTTTGTGAATTTGTACGGTTTAGAAAAAAAACAAATAATGGCTTAAATAAGAGGGGATTCAAGCATGCAAGTGTTTGGAAACAGTTGTAGAAAAGGCTAAGTTTAAAAAGAGTTATAATCTAAACATTTAAAGTAAAGGGGGGGGGGGGG
>ML261673.1:51417-95542 GCA_005239495.1 Nicotiana undulata | reverse complement strand
CTAGGTTTGTAATAATATGGATCACATCAATGCAATACCCAGTATGACACTCCTCAAAGAGGGGCTACACGTGGTATTAGCACATCGGTCATCATATTCATATTCTACCCTTTCCCACCACGTAGAGGTAATTAAAGCGTGTTTTGGTCACAAAATCTATTGCGTGTTGTTACCTGTCCCTTCGTATCACTCCCGGAGGAGGTTAGGACTACTATCCTAAAAGAGGGAAGTACTAGGCAGACCCTCAGGTTTGAAAGGTAAAATTCTAGGGCGACAAGTAAAGAACACATAGGACTGCAGTAAATGGGAACACATAGGAGCATATAAGAGGCTCAATTTTACCTCCGCAGGTAATGCACACAATCAACACGACTTAAACACAAGTAAGGACAGTGTTTTAATTCAGAGCCTAAGACATGATGTCTAAGTGAGTTCAGAAGATAAATAGACATGCAAATTTATTCTTATTACTCAGAATACCCTAATCAGTCTTGCCTACTGGTTTTAAAACCTGTTAGTCCTTAGACAGTAACAACATTCACTTTTAAAAGGGATTGATTACCTACGGCTTGCCTAGGCGTGGGATTGTACATGATAGCTACCAGAATTATTAAACAGTTTAGAGGTTGTTTTACCTAAAACATGTTGTTCTAAGTGATGTAAATCTGAGAATGCAAAGTCAATTACCAACTTCTATTACAGGCAGACATGATGATTGTAATATAAGTCTGTTTTTATAAATCAGCAGTTTAAACCTAGGAGTAGTTGATCAAATGCAAATGAAATCCTAGAGCATGGTATCTATTATGCATATATAAATGCAGGATGGTTAAGACATGATTTTTAATGCACAAGAGTAACAATTCTATATTGATTTTTTTATTATCCTAAGAGCAGGAGTTCTAAGTGATAGGCATGAGCCTAAATTAGAGACATGTTGTATGTTAAAGGAGTAAACATGAAAGACCTAAAGACCTGGTATTTAATGCATGCTTGGCATGGTTTCAGGGTATGCAAAAAGTCACATATTCATTCATTATTTACCTAAAACATGATTTCTACGTGAAACATGGTAAAGTACAGGTTTGTAAACAATCGTTTAAAGGCAGGATCCAAATTTTAGACTGCATGAACATAATTACTAAACTTGAAATGACATAACAACATTCCTAACACACACATTAGTTCTAAGCATGATTTCTGTTGCACACATAGGGAATGTAAGCCTAAGAACATGGATTCTACCCATCTATATCTATGACATGCATAATTACCCTTACCATCTTACTATCCATCCCCAAGAGTTGTTTATAAATTATTACAGGCCAATGAATAAATTACATAATTGAAATGGAAAATAAGAAGCTATTCTATAGGGAGCCTACAGATCGGCCCATGTCCTCCAAACCTCATGCCATATGGTATTTCACAACCTTTCATAATCCGGGTGTGTCAAAGTTCCCTAAAGACCTCAAGGGCTCCCGGGCAATGCTCACACCCTGACTTAGTAACAAAGAGTTGAATATGCAGTGTGCAAATGCCAACCTCAGTGTGTCAGAGTTCAGAGGGAGCTCATGGGTCCCAAAGCAGTGCTCACACTGAGGGGGCAGGACTTATGGTCTAAGAATAAAGTGAAGTGCAAGACAGGATTTGAAAGAAAAGAGTTGAGTTAAAAGAACCTTTCTAAAGAATAGTTTATTTTGAAATAGTTTGCAAAATAGTAAGTGAGTGGTTTTGGAAAACAGTTTCAGAACAAACAACAAGTAGCTGACAGTACACAGAGCATAAAGACAAATACAAACAAGGGAATGGGGATCAGGCACACATAAGCCATGCATAGAACAAATTAGTATATGAATTGACACAAAAGTATCACAAACTTGTACAACACCTAAACAATCACAACCATGGTTTATCACAAAAGAGTTCATGCCAAGAACATAGTAGAACCAGGTAAAGGGAATGCTAAATAACATAATAAACATAGCCACACATAGGTTCAGAAAAGGTTTGGGGTATAGCATGTTTAGGATTACACATAATGCAATTGTAGTACACTAAGGATCAAAAGAAGAGATAAGCAAAATCAAGGCGATAGTACACATGCTGGGGCTGAAGGGGAAAGGTACTGAGAACTAAAACATCAAAGCATACAAACTAATTGCAAGTAGGACAACAGAACCATAAGTAGAAGCAGATTAAAAACAGTATAAATTGGAATACCCAAAGGAACATATTGTTTTGAAGCTTAAACATAAATTGGAGACATACCAGTTTGAAGGATAGCAGATATAGAATGAAGAGTAGGCAAGTATCTTAACTCGTTTGGGCTTTCAGCCGACTAGTAACAAACAAGTAATCAAGAACAGAACAGTGTGTGTGTGAGTAAGAGAGAGTTGAACAATATATGTTCGTGTGTCCTCTCAATGCATGGATAGAGTATATATATATATATAGTTGGAACAAGGTAAAAAGAAATAAGGTAAAAAGTCAGACTGCCCAGTAATTATGGGGCTCAGTGAATCAACTAACTATAAGTATCCCAAGAATTAAGGGAATTATTCAAACAATGAGTGACAAATAAGGAAAGAATGTAAAATAGTGCTCATAACAAGCAATTAGGTATCTCTTAATTGAAGGTTGAACTCAAACCGCTAGTAGGTAAACATAATTAAGGAAAGTTACTATGCACATGACATATAAGAAGACAATTTCAAACCAGATCAAGTAGACAATTGAGACTAGGTTAAGAAAAATATCAATTAAGGAAACAATATCAATCAACAGTAACGAATCAAGGTAAAAAATAGATTGGAGGTTGGAAATCTGTATGAATATCTCATAGGAGATCAGCAAGACTTTCGAATCATAGTGAATCAGGGATTCAAACAACAACTAGTGAATATAGATTCCTGTGTATAAATGGAATATCCACATCATAGGTAAAGCAATAAGTCAGGAAATAATTGAGTAAAAAATAGCATATCAGGGATTCGAGCAAGCATAATACTAATTGAAGAGAATTAACATGAAATAACACGGATGTTAAGCAAGAACATCAGAAACCCTAGTATATGAAATTAGGGGCCATGTGAGTTATGGAGTGAATAGTGAGATATACAAAGAAGCAAGAAGAATCAAAGACGAACAACTAGGGTAAAGATCAATGAAACATAAACACATATGCAAACACACAGGAAAATCAGTAGAGATGAACTCAGAATACAAGACTTAGGCCAAAATTAGGGTTTCACACAAATACTAGTACGAATCAGCAGAGTAGACATGATACACGCAAAAGAGATGAAGAGTCATAAACCCTAATAGGAAAAACAAGGTAAAATTACCAGAAACTTAAGCTACTTGTGAAAATCAGGCACATATACTGATCAAACCAAAAGAAAAAGGTTTCAATAATGGTAAATATGATGAAAATCATGAGACAGCAGGGAAAACTATTTTGAAAAGGGTTTAGGAACCCTAACTTAAAAATGAAGAACCGCTTAGGGGAAAAGGAAAATCTTTAAAGAAAACATCACAATAACTCGTAATAGGTACAGATCCATCACAGATCTAGATAAATTGAGAGTTTAAAAAATTAGGGTTTCAAAGAGAGAACCCAGAGAGAGAGAGCTTTGGCATAGAAACCATCTGATTAAGCCGGAAACAAGAAAATCTTACTGGAGATTGAGCCATGAAGGCTTGAAATAGGCCAAAGATGTGAGAGAGAGACCCTGGCCTCTTGAAGACCTTAGAGACAGCAACACCGGTGTACAAGAGCCACATGAGGTATGAGGATGGTGAGGACTCCATGGCCTCCGGTGGAGAGGTGGCCGGAGAAGATGAAGGACCTCATCGGAGGTGGAGAGACTGGGAGTCTCTACAGAGAACTGGAGAGATAGAGAGAGAGAGAGAGAGTAGAGAGATGAGTGACTGAGTGAGAATGAGAGATGTGGGGGGGGGGGTTGTTCAAATCTAATTATGGCAACAAATAATCCGGGCCGTTGATCTAAATTCATCAACGACTCAGATTGATCAAGGGGTTGGGCCGGGTAGGAATTTGGGTCTAGGTAGGTAATAATTCAGGCTTGGGCGGGTAATTGGGTTTAATTTAGGCCATAATTGAAATGAGAAGGTGGCTATTAGTTAAATACCCCTTAAAATAGATAAATAATTAATAAAATAGCTAGTAATTATTAAAAAAGTGAAATTAATGCTAAATAGATGAAATTAAGGTAAATTAGCTAATATATAAAATGACTAATTATTAATTTAAAATGGTATAAATGCACAATTAGGCTATAATTAGAAAAGTACTGTAATTATAACTACATAATGCCAATTTAGCTAGTTTACGAAATAATTAAATCCCAATAGGATTAAAATGATATACTGAGGTGGAAAATATTTTGAAAAATCATTTGTATAATTATTGAACAAAATACTGAATAAATTGGAAGAGAAATTAGTAAAAATATGTAAAAATTATGGGAAAAATGCCAGTTATCATGAAAAGTAATTTTGAAGGCATATATGCAAGATTAAAAATAGTTCGAGGAAATATTGGGTATCAACAAGGGGTATTTTTAGCCCAATAGGTGGATGAAGGGTATTTTAAACTCTTTCCAATAGTTTAGCGGCATTCTTAACCTTTTTCCGGGAAATATATTATCCATCTCTATATCATCAGTAGAACTTATCAAAAGTTCCTCGCTTACTTGAGTCTTGGGTTCATTGATTTCTTCATCAATCTTAGAACTAATCAGATCTTGGGTCTCTTTGGGAGATTCCTTTATAGTATCATTTTGACAATTTGTCGATTTTCTTTTGCTAGAAATTTCAATCCTTAGAACCCAAAGGTCGGCCACGCTTCAGGCGTGCTTTAGGTTCACTAGCTCTCGTGCTAGTAGATGGTCCTGCTGGGATATCAATTTGGACAAGCACATTCTCTGCAGGGATATCTGACTTAGTTATCTTTTTCAAATCAGTAAATGAGTCTGGCATTAGTATATTCGGTAAATGGATGATCTTCTGCACCTCTTGATAACATATAGGGGTATGTGGATCAAAATGAGATAATGAGGAAACTTTCCACATAATTTCTCTTTTATTTCCTTTTTTTTCTCCCCCTAATTGTGGGAAATTTGTTTCCTCAAATCGACAATCTTCTAATTAAGCAGTAAAGAAATTTCCCATCAATGGTTCAAGATAGAGAATAATAGACGGTGATTTACCCAACATATATTCCTTACCTTCTTTAGGGTCCATCTTACTCTGTTGTGGTGATGCTATTTGGAACATATACATCACATCCAAAAATTCGTAGATGAACAATAGTTGGTTCATGACAAAAAACTAATTATGAAAAATAATATTATAAAAACGTGTCAGTTTGAGACGAACAAGTGATACTACATGCAAGACAGTATGACCCAAAACAATAGTGGGAAATTTTATTTTAATAAGTAGTGGACATGCTGTAATGACCCGGCCAGTCGTTTCGAAAGATTAGCCCCATTTTCCCCATTTCTGCTTTGTTTTGTGTTTTCTATCTCATTTATGTTATGCTGGGTCGATTGGCTCGGGTTCGGAGTGGTCGTGGTGTGAAATGATACACTTAGTCTCCTAAGATGGTTTAAAATTGGAAAGTCAACCGGAAGTTGACTTATGGGTAAATGATCTCGGAATGTGGTTTTTATGGCTCGGATAGCTTCGTTAGGTTATTTGGGACTTAGGTGTATGTTTGGAATGTTGTTCGGAGGTCCGAAATAGAATTAGGCTTAAATTGGTGAAATCGATTTTTTGGCGATTTTCGGTCTGCAATGGAAAATTAGCTATCGGAGTCAAAATGGAATTTTGAAAGTTGGAACAGGTTTGTAGTGTCATTTTGGTCGTTTGTGCAACTTTTCAGGTCATTCGAATGTAGTTTGGGTGGTTTCGGCATCGTTGGCGAGATTCGGAAGTTTAGAAATCCTTAAGCTTGAATTTCTGATTTAATTTGGTGTTTTGATATTATTCTTAGTGTTCCGAGAGTTCGACTAACTTTGAACATTGATAAATGACTTGTTAGTACTTTTGGTTGAGGTACCGAGGGCCTCAGATGATTTTTTGGATGGCTAACAGAAGTTAAAGGTTGGAAAAATGCAACAAATTAGCTGCTGGTGTAGGCCTTCTGGAGGGGCCGCACATGCGGACGCAGAGCCGTAGGTGCGAAGGCGCAGGTGCAGACGACCATGCGCAAATATGGAAATAGGGAGCTTGGCCTGGGAGCGTAGGTGCGAGGTTGGCTCACACCCGCAAAACCGCATGTGCGATATGTTGGCCGCAGATGCGGACCTTGAGGGATAAGTGGAATCCGCACCTGCGATGCATTTTCCGTAGGTGCGGCATCGCAGAAGTGGATATTTGGACCGCAGATGCGGTTTTGCTGTGCAGATCATATAAATAGTGGCCTTCGCGAAAGTAAGCCATTTTACCACCATTTGTGTTCGGGTTTGGAGCTTTTGAAGAGGAAATTGAAGAGGTATTCGTGGGATAACACCCTGAGGTAAGGATTTTGAACTCACTACTCGATTATGATGATTTCTACCTGATTTAACATATTAGGGCTTGAAGTTCAAGACTTTGAATTGGGGATTTGAGGGCCATTTAGGGTCTGATTTCGATGTTCTTGGTACGTATAGACTCGGGGGAGGATGAGGATTCTTGTGATGTGATTTTTATCGAATTTCAAGATGTGGGCCCGAGAGTCGGGTTTGACCAATTTGGGGATTTTTTGTTAAATTTGATAATTTTCGATTGGGCTTTGTTCCCTTGGCATATATTGATGATATTAATCTAGTTTTGGTTAGATTCAGAGAAATTAGAGGTCGATTCTAGGGGAAAAAGGCGTCGCTGATTAGTATCTTGGCCGGTTCGAGGTAAGTAACGATTGTAAATCTAGACCTGAGGGTAAGAATCCCCGGTACTTCAAATTGTTTGATAAATGAGGTGACGCACATGCTAGGTGATGGGCGTGTAGGCGTGCACCAATAAGGATTGAGACTTGGTACATCCCGTAGCGACTATTAAGACGCGTATTTGATTTGAAATCATATGATATTTTGTATTTTAGGATTTGTACCATATCTTGGGTTGTATGCCATGTTTGGGGCCTTGTGTCGGCCTGTTTAGACCCTCAAGGGTATTTTTACTACTGTCCTCACACTATTTTGATAGAAAATATGAACTCAGTCATGCTTTATACATGTTCACTGTTTATTACTATTTATCACCCCGTTTTAGGATAATGAAAGATAATTTGGGTTGAGTCCCTTTAATTTGTGGTAAGTTGGGCTGAGTCCCCGTGATTTGTGATGAGTTTCCCGAGTGGCTTGTGAGGATGACTGAGTGAGGTTGAGAGCAAGACTTGTGAGGATAGTTAGGGATCGGGCTGCACGCCGCAACACTATATACATATACATATATATATATATATATATACATATACATATATATATATATATATACATATACATATATATATATATATATATACATATACATATATATATATATATATATATATATTATGGATCGTGTTGCAAGTCGCAACAAGTTTTGATCGGGATGCACGCCGCAACAAGTTTTGATCGGGCTAAATGAGCACATCTGGAGTCTGTACATTCCCAGTGAGCTCATGTACCTATTGAGAGTGAGAATTCAGGGCTGAGAGTCGAGTGTATGAGCTGTTGAGATGAGTTGAGTGGTTGTTGCTTTGAGAGGTTGTACTTGCTTTTAATTTATTGTTGCACTTAGTTGTTATATGTCGTTATTGTGAAATTTTGGAAAGATTTATATCTGGTTTACTTGAGCTCGAACTGATTTGACTTAAACTGTCGGATTCGAAAGCATGTTCACTCTTGGCTGAAACCTTCTGAAATGAACTGTATTTACATAGCTCGTCACTGTTCTCAGTTCCTTATTTATTTATGTTACTTACTGAGTTGGTCGTACTCACGCTACACCCTGCACTTCATGTGCACATCCAGGTGTGTCCAGTCAGAGAGGGTGTTGATCTCGTGCGTAGCTGATTATCGGAGATTTACGAGGTAGTTGTCGGCGTCTGCAGTCCTTGTCTTCCCTATCTTATTATCTTTTCTCTTTTGTATTGGCATTTGGCACCGACTGTTGTAGACTCTATTTCTCGACTGGTTGTTAGATGCTCAAGACTTAGTGACACCCCGATGTCGGGCTATTATTCTGCACTTGTATTTTGGGTTTTACCCCGTTGTTATGTAGACATCCGTTAATTTAATTGCCTTAACTTATCTCTGTCACATATTGAAAATGTCAGCTTGCCTAGTTTCACGATAGGCGCCATCACAATGGGTTAGGTATTTGGATCGTGACAAGTATCTTTCTCTTCCATCTGAAGATCATTATCACCCTCTCTTTCAGAAGACCCAGCAAGAATATAAATATTCTCTGATGATGTGACCTTCTCTTCCTTATGATCATTTTCCCTAGATATTAAAGAGAAGCAAAGAAATAATAGGATACTACATTTATACAAAATAAAGCAAAGAAAAAATAACTAGTCCAACACAAATTAAGGTTCCAATTAAAAAAATCATCACATCTCCTGGTATAACCTTACATGTGGTTCTATGACGTCTTCTAATATGAATAATGTCGATTTGACTATGGTTACCCCCACTCTTAAATGATATTGGGTGAGAAACACTCTTTTTAAATATGTGTTAGCTACAACTAAATCATAAGCTAGAGGAAAATCTAGGACAACCTTTCCTTCATCATTTTTCACTGCCCTAACCATATTCCTAGTGAACTTGTCCAAAACCATCACTATCTTTACCTATATGAAGATCTCCCTGATAAAGATAATTTGGTCAACATCATTTAGCTTTAGCTTCTGCATCTAATCCAATTTGTGAACTACTAAATTTGATTATCTCATTTCCTTTCATCGTCATGCATCCTAGAAGAGGAGAGAAAGAAAATGATTCAACAGATATAAAGCTGAGAAAATATGCACCTATATGTTGGCGTGTAACAACTAAATACAGTTGTGGAAGTACTCTTTCATGTTCTAGATCCTGAGAAGGTCAAGGGCTCTATGATGTTCACTCACATATCATGCGCACATGATACTCACATTATGTGACAACGACTATATGTAAAGAAAATGTTTTATAAGTATATTTAGAGATAAAGTTATTGCTTTCTGAAATAGTATAATGTGATCCAAGGCCACCAACCTATGTAAGATGATTATCACGTCTCCTGGTATAGCCTTACATGTGGTTCTATAACGTCTTCTAATATGAATATATTCGACTTGACTATAGTTACCCTATCTCTTAAATGTTATTGGGTAAGAAACATTCTTTTTAAATATGTGATAGTGTCACGACCCAAAATCTAACCATGGTCGTGATGTCGGCTATCGTGTTACTAGGCAAGCCTACTTCCCGAAATAATATTATTGATTGATTTTAAGAATTTAATAAAACAATATCAACATTTAAATTTCTTATAAACTAAATCAACTCTAAATATAATTCATAAAAAGATACGGAAGCTAGCCCCAAACATCGGGATGTCACTAATCACGAACGTCTAAAACTATGAACTAAGATATAGTATTATCTAAAAAAAATGATAAAAGGAGTAACAAGGTCCTGCTGACGCTAACAGCTACCTTGCAGTCTCCAAAAATAGCCGGCCTGAAATCAACAATCACCGCGCTCTAACTCATCTGGATCTACACATGAAGTGCAGGGTGTAGTATGAGTGCAACCGACTCAGTAGTAACATAAATAACTAAGGAACTGAGCAGTAGTGACGAGCTAAGTAAAACAGTCCAATTATTTATTTTCACAATTTAAAAATAAACAAGTAAATTCTATAACTCAGTAAATGCCACAAAGAAATTTAGCAGATAAATGCAGCAACAACAAAAGTAAATGCAACCTCATAGCAATGTCAGTCCATCACTCAGCACTTGCACTCAACACTTAACACTCAATACACTCACACTCTGCGCTCACAGGGGGTGTATACAGACTCCGGAGGGGCTCCCAAAGCCCAAGCTCTAAGCACGGACAGTTAACGTGCCATAATATCAATACCTGGATCTGCACGGTCAGCTCACGTGCTACGCGGACAACTCACGCGCTATAGTATCAATACATGTACCTGCACGATCGGCTCACGTGCTACGCAGACAGCTCACGCACAATGGTATTAATATCCTCACAACTAGGCACTCGGTGTCACTCAATCATGTACCTCACAAGCCTCACCATCATTAACAAATAAGAGGACACATCCCACATCAAGTATCACAACATATTAGCAAATATTAGAGACTGAGGTAAAACATGTACAATAATTTCTATGACTAAGTACAAATAATGTGAGCATGAATAAAGCCTAAGCATGATCTTTAACATGAAGGCAGACAAGTTCAACAACAAGCAACTATGTAAACACATAAGATGACCATGAGGCCTCACGGGATGGACCAAGTCTCAATCCCTTAAGGTATACACCCACACGCCCGTCACCTAGCGTGGGTATCACCTCCGAATAGTCACACAATATCAAATTCTCCGGGTTTATACCCTCAAAGCTAGAGTTAAAACTGTTACTTACCTCAACAGCAAAAAATCCTACTTCGGGATGCCCTCGTCTCTGGACTCGGTCTCCAAAAGCTCAAAATCTAACCAAAACCAGAATACTACTATCAACATAGGCTAAGGAATCGAATTCCGCAATAAAAACTATAAAATATGCCAAAAATCTAAAATCGGCCAAAACTCGGCCCCCGGGCCCGCGTCTCAAATTCTGTCAAAAATGGAAGAAGCAAAACCCTCGTCCTCTCCCGAGTCTAACCATATAAAATTCATCAAAATCGGACTCCGTTCGGTCCCTCAAATCCTCACTTAAAACTCTACAAAACTAAAACCCTAATTCCCTCAATTTCACTTTGAAATCTCAATCAAATCTCAAAAATGAAGAGGGGTTCATGAAATATAATCAAAACCGAGTAGAGAACACTTACCCCAATCTATATTGTGAAAATCTCCTCAAATATCGTCCAAATCCGAGCTCCCCAACTCAAAATATGACCGAAAGAACCAACCTTTGTTTTATATATTTTTCTGTCAGCTATTCTACCTCGTTTATCGAAACAAACGATCCTGAAATTCATTTTTATGCCTCCAATGGATTCCTTGTGAAATTCTAGTCAAGATAGGCTTTTGAATCACTCCATTTGATCTTATAATGAAGGAGATATGTATGTTTTAATATTTACAAATAGTGCATATTTTTAAATAGGCTTTCAGTGGCAATTTTGTAAATCTGAAAACTTTGGCAACCTTAGTAAAATGATCATAAAATCCTCATACGATATTCAAATTCGACGATTCTTTTTGCTACGGTTCCGTAATTACGATACGGTTTTAACGCTTCAATCAAAAAATTATTAGGAGTGCAATACAACTCAAACATATCCGAAACTCACCGGAGGACCTCGGGACCTCAACCAATCATTCGAACAAGTTATATATCACTCCCCAAACTAAGTCGAACCTCCAGAACACTTAAAACAACACCAAAACACCAAATCAGCCTCGAATTCAAGCCTAAGAACTTCTAAACTTCCAAAATTCGCAAACGACGCCAAAACCTATCAAACCACGTCCGAATGACCTCAAATTTTGCACACACGTCATAAATGACACAAAGAACCTACTCCAACTTTCAGAATTCTATTCCGACCCCAATACCTAATTTTCCACTACCGGCCAAAATCGCCAAATATCTAACTTTTTCCAATTCAACCATAATTCTACCACGGACCTCCAAATTACATCCCGGACAGACTTCTAAGTCTAAAATCACCCCACGAAGCTAAACGAATCATAAAAATCCAAATCCGAATTCAATTACTCATAAGTCAACTTCCTGTTGACTTTTCTAACTTAGCTTCCTAACTAGGAGACTAAGTATCTCATTTCACTCCAAAACTACTATGGACCCAAACCTACCAACTCCATACCACTCAACATAGCTGATCAACACATAAAGAAGCAAAAAATGGCGGAAACAAAGCTATAACTCTCAGAACGAACGATTGGGTCGTTACATCCTCCCCCTCTTAAACAAACGTTCGTCCTCAAACGAGTCTGAAAACAAAACATTCCTAAAATCACAACATTTTCCCAACACAACCTAAAGTTGATAATAAACCTCTTATCAAACAGAGCCTCGTTCTAACACCTCAAGAAAATCCTTCTCGCCACATTCAAATCATATAAACTCATCTCGCGGTCACATCATACTCATGATGTATCCATCCAGCCACCATTCCCACTAATAGGGACACTACCGAACATATAAGTCCACAAGCACCCGCTCACACAATCAAAACCTCAATGCTCACGCTACAGTCAAAACCCGGCCTCAAGTCCTCCAGACTGGCCGAACATCAACAAACATAAATCACATCTCGCACCTCATCCAAGGAATCACAATCCGTTGATGCACAAATGATACCGACCGCTCATGTGCGCCTACGAATGCGTGGAAGGAATTCAAAGAGTTACACTTCAAGCTGGACCAATACCGCACGATAAGAATTCAAGAATGAGAAATTTCCCTAAAGGTTATGCAGCCTCTCGAAGATAAGTACATACATCTCCGTACCGATCCGCAAGACTCTACTAAACCCGCTCATGACTCGTGAGACCTATGTAACCTATTCTCTGATACCAACTTGTCACGACCCAAAATCTAATCATGGTCGTGATGGTGCCTATCGTGTTACTAGGCAAGCCTATTTCCCATAATATTACTATTGATTGATTTTAAGAATTTAATAAAACAATATCAACATTTAAATTTCTCACAAATTATATCAACTCTAAATATAATTGATATAAAGATACGGAAGCTAGCCCAAAACATCGGGGTGTCACTAAGTCACCAGCGTCTAAAACTATGAACTAAGATATAGGAGTAACAAGGTCCTGCGGACGCTAACAGCTACCTTGCAGTCTCCAAAAATAGCCAGCCTGAAATCAACAATCGCCGCGCTCTAACTCACCTGCATCTGCACATGAAGTGCAGGGTATAGTATAAGTACAACCGACTCAGTAGTAACAGAAATAACTAAGGAACTGAGCAGTAGTGACGAGCTAAGTAAAACAGTCCAATTATTTATTTTCACAATTTAAAAATAAACAAGTAAATTCCATAACTCAGTAAATGCCACAAAGAAATTCAGCAAATAAATGTAGCAACTGCAAAAGTAAATGCAACCTCACAACAATGTCATCATCACTCAGCACTCGCACTCGCACTCGCACTTGCACTCAACACTCAATACACTCAACACGTTGTGCTCACTGGGGGTGTATACAAACTCCGGGGGGGCTCCCAAAGCCCAAGCGCTAAGCACAGACAGCTCGCGTGCCATAATATCAATACCTGGACCCGCACGGTCAGCTCACGTGCTACGAGAACAGCTCACGCACTATGGTATTAATATCCTCACAACCAAGCACTCGGTCTCACTCAATCATGTACCTCACTAGCCTCACCATCATCAACAAATAAAAGGACACAACCCACATCAAGTATCACAGCATATTAGCAAATAATAGAGACTGAGGTAAACATGTACAATAATTTCTATGACTGAGTACAAATAATGTGAGCATGAATAAAGCCTAAGCACGATCTTTAACATAAAGGCAGACAAGTTCAACAACAAGTAACTACATAAAAACAGATGATGGCCATGAGACCTCACGGGACGGACCAAGTATCAAACCCTCGAGGTATACACCCACACGACGGTCACCTAGCATGGGTATCACCTCTGAACAGTCACACGATATAAAATTCTCTGGGTTTATATCCTCAAAGCCAGAGTTAAAACTGTTACTTACCTCAACAGCGAAATATCCTACTTCGGGGTGCCCTCGTCTCTGGACTCGATCTCCAAAAGCTCAGAATCTAACCAAAACCATAATACTACATAAACATAGGCTAAGGAATTGAATTCCGCAATAAAAACTACAAAATATGCCAAAAATTTGAAATAGGCCAAAACCCGCCCCCCGGGCTTGTGTATAGAATTCATTCAAAAATGGAAGAATCAAAATCCTCGTCCTCTCCCGAGTCTAACCATTTAAAATTCATCAAAATTGGAATCCGTTTGGTCCCTCAAATCCTCACTTAAAACTCTCCAAAACTCAAACCCTAACTCCCTCAATTTCACCTTGAAATCATAAATCAAATCCCAAAAACGAAGAAGGATTCATGAAATATAATCAAAACCGAGTAGAAAACAGTTACCCCAATCCATATGGTAAAAATCGCCTCCAAAATCGTCCAAATCCGAGCTCCCCGAGTCAAAATATTACCGAAAGAACAAACTCTTATTTTATATATTTTTTTGCTAGTTATTCTGCCTCGTTTCTCGTGCCAAACAATCCTGAAACTTGCTTTTTATGCCTCCAATGAATTTCTTGTGAAATTCTAGTCAATATAGTCTTTTGAATCACTCAATTTGACCTTATAATGAAGGAGATATGTAGGCTTTAATATTTGCAAATAGTGCAGATTGTTAAATACGCCGTCAGTGGTAATTTCGTAATTAATCTGAAAAATCTAGCAACCTTAGTAAAATGATTATAAAATTCTCATACGATGTCCAAATTTGACGATTATTTTTGCTACATGTCCGTAATTACGATACGGTTCTAATGCTTCAATCAAAAAAGAATTAGGATCTTATCTGTTCAGTATGATATCATTTATGCTTGAAGAAACAGCGTCGATACATAAGAAAAACGAGTGCAACACAACTCAAACATATCCAAAACTCACCAGAGGCCCTCGGGACCTCAACCAATATTTCAAACAAGTCATATATCACTCCCCGAACTAAGTCGAACCTCCAGAACACTCAAGACAACACCAAAACACCAAATCAACCTCGAATTCAAGTCTAAGAACTTCTAAACATCCTAAATTCGCCAACGACGCCGAAACCTATCAAACCACGTTTGAATGACCTCAAATTTTGCACACACATCACAAATGACACTACGAACCTACTTCAACTTTCAGAATTCTATTCCGACCTCGATACCTAATTTTCCATTGCCGATCAAAATCGCCAAATTTCTAACTTTTGTCAATTCAAGCCTAATTCTACCACGGACCTCCAAATTACATCCTGGACACACTTCTAAGTCTAAAATCACTTCACGAAGTTAAATGAATCATAAATATCCGAATTCGATTACTCATAAGTCAACTTCCGGTTGACTGTTCTAACTTAGCTTTCTAACTAGGAGACTAAGTGTCTCATTTCACTCCAAAACTACTCCGGACCCAAACCTACCAACTCGATACCACTCAACACAGTTGATCAACACATAAAAAAGTAAAAATAGGGGAAACATAGCTATAACTCTCAGAGCGAATGACGGGATCGTTATAGATAGCTACAACCATCCTTCATCATTTCCACTGTCTTAACCATATCCCCTGTGTACTTAGCGAAAACCATCACTATGTTTACCTATTAAAGGTATCCACTAATTTCATCGTCTTTCCAGTCAAACACCCTGTATTACAGCTACCTACCCGCATCCGTCTCTCATGGACTAGCTTCTTTTTATCCATCCACGATCTGAAAACTCTTTATTAGTATACACTATAATAAATTCCTGAATCCTGACAGAACTCTTTGTGAAATTTAAAACTTGAAGAAAAGCCATATAGGAAACGAAGAAAACTAAGTCAACAGAAAATAAGATTCTAAATCAATTAAAAAATAAATAAAAGTTCGAACATGTATATGTGAGTGCGTCTGTCTATCCAAGTAAATAATAGATTCATGACGGAACACTTCCTCTTTGTTTATGATTATAAATGAACCTTTCTTTAGTAGCAGCAGTAGCATCTGCAATCTTTTCCGAAGCATCAGCAGGAACATTTATTTCACTGCCTGAGTATTTCTTGCGTTCTTTAACCGCACTTAAACTGAAATAAAGAAAAATCAACTAGTTCACAAAAAATAAAATTCTAATTCAATAAGCAAGCCTGTATGTCTCTTTTATAGTACGCTTATCGTTACTGACATTTTATGAACTATTTTTCGGTCTTTTTTACCTTGTCCTCGAACAATCCGATAGCCTCCTAGTTCGCACCATTGCTTCCTTTTGATGGGTTTATTTTCCTATAACAATTACATATCAAGCAAAATGATATAAATTTCACTACATAGGGACAGAAAATCAACCAAAATGCTTACAGTTGGGGCTTTCAAGAAAAACAGTAATGTAAATGCGGCAATACTTATTTTATTAAAATTCTATGTATATGTCTGAACATTTTCATAATTTCTATTTTCTGACAGGTAATTTAACCTTCTCAATACAATGTAACATCGTACGCGACTATAGGGAAAAGCTACTGAGAATAGTACTTCCCAAGTTAAGATTAAATGATGTAAGAAATCAATGGAAGAAGAAGAAGCAAGAAACCTATTGAACGGTGGAGATGGAACGTCAAGTGTCAAGGGGAGGGTTTTGTATTTTAAGGGAGATGGAATTTGGAAAGTCAAAAGTATAACAAATTACAAAACAAACAGAATTAATAAAAAAAATAAAGAAAGAAAACTAGAGGGACAATTTAAGACTTAAAATTAATATTAAGGGCAATTGTTGTTCACACGTGGAATTGGAGGGCCCACCCTGCCATCTTTTCAAGTTTTCTATGTTTCTTTTTTTAATTTCATTCATGTTTAGTTATCCACTGTATTTGAAAGTACACTCCTCATAAATGCTCTTACGTTAATGGTAATTGTAGTACCATCTATCATGTCTTGATTTAGCTCAAAATAGTAATACTAATGGTGTAATATTCATTATTACAATATAATAATATCTTCATGTAATACATTTTGTTACATAGTATAATAGATTCTTCAATGTTTTATAACAAATTCACTTTTTTTTTCAAAAATAAATTAGGATTCATCAAAGAAAAAAGGAAAAATTTAAAGAAAATGATTTGTACAAATTCAAATATCTTATTCAGATAAATAACGTTACGAATATTTTGGAAGGAGAAAAGAAAAATTAGAGAAAATAATTTATACAAATTCAAAAAAAATATATATCTTTTTTGGAATAAACAAAACTCACAGAAAGAATTTGTGATTAATTTGTTCCTAAAGTAAGATGCGCTATATATCTTGAAGATGTGAATGGAAAACGAATTACTATAAATTGTAACTGTATTCATAATAAGGAAAATAAAATTTTACATCAAACACAATTTTATTAATACTTGGAATCAAATGATTAAAGTCTGATGTTTTGTGAAATAAACACCTATTCGTAAATAACCGTTGTCATTAAAGTTATAGTAACTATACTAGTTATACTATGACTAAGTGTAGTAGTCATTGATATTTCAAAGATGTCGGTAGGCTCAACATTTCGTAAAATACTTCCAGTCTTTAAATGTGCAGCGGTAAATTATCTCAGTATCATGCCGATATTTTCACAATAACAGTAACATACTATTTCCTTCGGTCCAAAATAAGTAATTTTTTAGCTTTTTTTTTTTGTGGTTCAAAATAAGTGATTTTTTCGATTTTCAAGAATGAATTAATTAGTTTTTTCCTACATTAACCTTGGAGTAAATAATATTGGAGTATGTATTAAGAGTATTTATGTGGGATAGTAAAAGTTAATATGATCAATTTCATTACTAATTAATGTGAAAGGTGAATTTCTTAATATACGTAAAAACATAAAAAAAATACTTATTTTGAACCGGAAAGATTACTACACTTGTAATACATGAGGTAATTTACTACTGCACATTTAATGACGGAAGTATGTTAGGAATTGTTGAGCTTACCGATATTTTTAACTTATCAGTAAAAAACTTTTGAACAAGATCACAGTGTCTTCTCCTTTTCCAAGATAGAAGTGTCATTTATTGATATATCTGTTCTTTCCTCTTCCAACAAAAAAATGTCAATCACACTCTTCCTTCCAAGAAATATCATCTATTCGAAAATTACTGCAATCGTTAAAAGCATAGTATAATCTTAAATGTGTAGTAGTCATTTATTGATATATATGTCTTCTCTTCTTCCAAGACAGAAATGTCAATCACACTCTTCCTTCCAGAAAAATAATGATCAGCAACAGTTTCCAAGAGAAAGGCAAATACTGCACAATATGGAAGTTATTATTACACAGCAATTTACGATCTAGAGCCTCATAAATTAAATAAACAATAACTTATGTACAGGCGATACACCAGGTCCACCTGTCAACACGCCCAAAGTGACAACCTGTTTGACCCTAATTCGATGGTCGCCTCCACTACTTGTTATCCCAGGCTGCCCCCTTTTGTAACGACCCATCTGGAGGTCCTCCCGTAGGTTACTACATATGTTATCACTCCCTTCTTATAACTTTCAGCCTTAGTTATATATAAAATAGCATCTTTTGGACCCAAAAAAAGAAGGTTTTGAGCTAATAAAATTGTTAGGACTTGGGCGGACTAATGGTAGCTACAACATTAGTTAACGATATATAAGCAGCCTTCAATAATGACGTTGGTGTATTCATCTGGATTATGTCCAATAATGGTGGTTGCATCCTTTAGATTACTATTCCTGGCATATTCAGTTTCTTCGTTGGGTACTTTAAGCCCTAGAACTTGATCAACAATGTACCTTAAAAGTCATCGTTACTGGAGCATGTCAACATAGGTAGTAATATTTTTACTATGTCATGTCAAGGATGGTATCTTCCTCAGGTTTTTACGAAAATTGAAACTTTCAGTAATGTTTTACCATCTGCAGTAATCCATTACTGAAAATGTCCATAATTAATCTAGTGAGTTCCACTTATTTTATAATAACCTTTTCAACAATACTTGAGTTTTGGTCACAAAGCATGAGAAGATAACAAATATCAAAGGCAAATTTAATTGCAAAATGATCAAAGAAATTAGATTTAAATAATTACATTTCCAAAAGAATAGTCAATGTTTGTGCCAGAAATTAGTGTCACAAGTATACAGACATCTAGTAGAATGAACAAAAGAATACGTCTACTCTACTGTCTGTACTAGAATAGACATTATAAGCAAAAGGAAAGACTCCAACGTGTTGCTGAACGGCATCAAGAGAAGCAGCTCACCGTAGAGTCTTTGTTTCAGAAGTCAAGGACGTACACCTACTTCAGAACCTGTACAATTAAGTACAGAAGCGTAGCATGAGTACATAAACATCATGTACCCAGTAAGTATCCAGTCAAATCTCGAAGAAGTAGTGACGAGAGGTCGACTTGACACTTACACTTACTAGGGCCAAACATTATATTTAAATATAAGGCTAAGCATGAATATCAAGGATGAATAACAAATAATGACAATAAATAACAAGTCTTTCCACAATGGTATTTATGTGTCAATTTCCATCAATCAGGTTGATAATTTATATTCCAGGGCATTTAAACAGTTTAAAAATCACAGAAAATGCCAAGCAGATAACATGCACATAATATGCCGAGGACGTACAACCTGATCCAATAAAATAATAAATGTGCATTGTCAAAGGGTCGAACGGCGTGTACCATAGATGCATCTATTAATCTGCCAAGACGAGCGGCCCGCTCCCATGAGAGTAGTGGAAGTAATCACCCCGCTTGCGAAATATAATTGTGAAGCGTTTTCACGTAAACATAATACATTCTCCTTAATCCGTTTTTCAAATTAATGATTTACTTGAAACCTTCAAATTCTTAAGATATTTAAATGAACTTCCATTAAATGATAATAATGCATATAAATCAATTAAAAATGTTCACAAGGAATGGTGTAAACCTAAACTACTCGGACATAACAAGAATAGTTACTACGCACGGACCCTCGTCACCTAGTACGTACATGGCAAGTAAATCAAGTAAAATTGCCAACGATAATAACATAAAATTGCATGATTGCGACCTCGGGTTCTTTTAGGGATTGATAGACTTGTCAAGATCCTAATTAATATATATAATTTTTAATCAAATATATTTGTGTGTCAATTGAATCGTCGACTTATAACCTACTCAAATGCATCGTTGAATATTAAAAACAAAACGTCTCGACTTATATCTATATATATATAAAACATTTCGTTGTACTATTTTAACTACATATATAGCATGTTAGAGTATGTTTTAGTGTATTCATCTCTTTCATTACAAAAGTGTTAACGGATTACATTTATATTATTTAGATAGTAAATATAAGAGTGGTTTTTAATTTTGACCAATGTTGACCTGAAAAGAGACCAACTTTGGTCGCTAATTATCAAGAAATTAAAATTAGCGACCAAAGTTGGTCGCTAAATTTAAATCAGATTTATTTATATTTTATAAAATATTTTAAATAATAATATAATTGTTAAACGTTATAACTGAGTCCCAGATTAGCGACCAAAGTTGGTCGCTACCTGCTTCCCCTTTCATAACCGATCAACTTTGGTTGCTAAATTTAAATAATATTTTTTTATATTTTATAAAAAAAATTAAATAATAATATAATTATTAAAATGTTATAATTGGGTCCCACATTAGCGATCAAAGTTGGTCGCTAATTTCAATATTTCCTTGACCAAGCAAGTCTAACCAGCCCGGTCAACATGTTGACCACTTTATCAACCAAAAAGCGACCAACTCTGGTCGGTAAAGTATTTAAAATAATTATTTAATAATTTTCTCCAATTTAACGACTAACTTTGATCGCTTTCTTTGATAGACTAACTTTGGTCAAAAAATTTTGGTCGCTTTTTTCCGGATTTCTAGTAGTGATGGCCAACCAAAAATTCTAGAATATTACTTACAAGGGCGGATGTATACGGAAGGAGTGGGTTCATGTGAGCCCATGCTCCTTTTCCTAATTGTATATAGCACTACAATTTTTTTGTTTCAATTATTTACTTTTATTTACATGTGTGAACCTAAGCTCAAACAACACTTTGGTGTAGCGGTAACTGAGTGAATCATTTTTTCCAAGTTAGGGGTTCTTGCTTAGTTATACTTCTTTGTTTATTTTATTTTATATTCTTTTTTTCTTGGCTACCTACCTCTTTTTTTCCTTTCCTTTTTTGGTTATTATTTGAATTTCAAAATACCAAAAGAATAAAATAATAATAACTATTCACCCTCTTTCTATTGGAGTCTTCAAGAGCCGTCCCTCGAATCTTGACATAATTCTTCAACAAATTAGCAAATTGTCTAAGGCTTTAAAAGATTGCACCTCATCCCCAATTTTTTATCTATTTATCAATCTCTCTCCTTGTTATTATTTCCTAAATTGTTCTTTTATTTGGAAAGTCTAAGCTAAGAGGTTCAATGTTTCATATTCACATCGCATTGTGAAAATATGATATGCAGTTATTGATTTGCAACTTTAGGATACTAGTAATTATTTTGATGTAGTGACTAGTGATTTTCTTCTTGTTACAACTACTTTAAGTCCGATAGATAAAGTTAGTTGAGTTTTATCCTACTACGTTAGGTGAAAACAAGCTTCTGGAACTCAGCTTCCAAGATAGTTTCATTGTCTATACTCAAAAGTGTGATAACGAGGTTCTAATTAAACCTGAATTAGGGAATAAAGTATCTTCTTAGAGTAATGGTAGAGACACAACTAGATCATGATCACTTGTTTTTTTACTAGTATAGCTGCTTTGATTTTAGTTGTTGCTATCGAAAGCATGGAAAAAGTATTCTCACACATAATAAATAATTTCTGACTGTTTGTTTAGTCTGCTATATAAAGCATAAGGTATTCAATAATGCTATTATGTCAAAGTATAAAAACTCGTCGAGGATAATTATAAAATGTATGATGCCCTTTTGTTATAATAATATTAATTATAGTTAACTCAACTTGTTATCACCATGAAAACTATATAATCAAACCAAACTTCTATAGTGATACAACATTTTCTTAAAAACCTAGATACCCCTCTAATTAGTCATAGGAAACTTTATGGTAGAATTACTTCCATTGACGCGGTCAACAAAATGCGCACGAGTTGCTATAAAAACTTTCTTGTGCCTCATTTCCTTTTAAACCTTTTTTTGGTCTTTTTCTTTTCGAGACATTATGCCTACTTCTCTTGCAAACTTCTAGTTATTTAGAACGTTTCCTTCCGTAGTCTTGAACCAAGCGCACGTGCGGCACTAGACAGCTTGCTCACGATCTTACACAACTTACTTATGTTTTTACTATGCCAAGTCAGTCTTACCACACTCAAGATCGCTAAGAGAATGTTAGAACACAAGAGAATTGTCAAAATAGGCTTTTGTATTAGAGAGAACTTGATTGTTTTGATTTGCCTGGTGAGTTTACAAATGAATGCCCTCTATTTATACTAATCACCTAGGGGCTAGTGTGTAAATAATAATTGTTTCACAAGTCCTTCTATATTTACAAATAAGTACATTCTCTAGAATCGTCTATATAGCTAGAATCTTCCAATGACTTTCCTAGTAATTCCATAGGGTTCTAGGATCTTCCTAATGAAACTTCTATATTTTACTAGAACCTTCCTACAAGTGCATAAATATCTGGAGTTTTTCCAAGGAAATTCTCCATAGTTCTAGAATATTTCACCAAGATCTAGTCCCTAACTTATGTAACCCTTCCATATGGCAAAAGTATATGCCAAGTAGCACCTACGTGGGATGATGATGTGGCTGGTCCATGACACTCTTGCCCAAAAGAAACAGAACGGATAAGAAGATTCATATAGCAAGTTCCAACCATATATACTAAACTTGTCGTTTATTTTTCATCTAACTTCTTTATGCAACCATGAGATAGAGGTTATTCGTACTATCAAACTTCCAGAAATAACATATCAACCAATACAACACAAAAGCTGCAAAAGAGAAATTACGAGTTAAGCAAAAATAAAGCATAAAGAAGCAAACGAAGTTGGTCAGTTAGTGATGCTGTTGGGAACACCCCTACCAGTTACACCAGGACCTAATGATGAGGGTATAAGCAGCTCATAGGGAGCAGTACCAGCACCACACCGGTTAACGAGAGTTGCATCCTCATTTCTCTCTTTTATAGTCTGCTCAATCTCCACCAATCTTGCAGAGAATCGTTCATACATTTCATTTACTTGTTGATCATTGTTCAAGAAGCTGTGAAGCTGTTGCAGTTGAGGCAAGTATTCCTCGTCTGGAGAATGTGTCGACACAGCATCTTGAACGGCTAACAACTTGGTTGCCTGAAATGGAGTAGGCAATGATGACAGAAACGTTTGTTCGGGGTCAAGAAGAAATTGCTTGTAGTCTGGCTCTTCTTCTTGAGGAATGAGTTTTCGCATTAAGGTGGGACGATGCAGCACGTATCCCCCAAACGGATACTGCCCGAAGTTTATAGCTGCATGGTTACCAGAAACGACCCAAATCATTGAGGTAAGTATGTCAGATAAGTCTTGTTTAGTAATAAGGTTTGGCCACCAAGGCTCATCTTTCTTATCAGGGTGTCCCTTGTTCTTGATCTCATTCCACCACCCTTGGAGCTCAATATCCGAAATGACAGAATCAGGCTCAGAATAATAGCGCTCCACATACGACTCCACAAGTTCTTTTATTGCAGAATATAAGAGAAGGCCATCTGCTGCATAAGGGTAGTCTTCTATTACAAGTTTCACTCCACATGGTGCTGCTGGATCTTTCACAGCCATTCCCCTGGTCATTATGTTGCTTAATTATCAGAAGAAAGCATAAAACGTACAGACATAAGAGCATATTTCTACTGCAAAATGAGAAATGCTCTGGCAGTTCATTTTTCATATCAGATTACAGGTCTAGAATGCAGAGAAAACCCAGGAATTTCAAGAATTAATATATGAGAGCAGTTTACCTTTTAACCAAATCAGTAGGCAATGCTTCCATATCGAACCGCCATAAGTTCTGGTAGGCAGAAGAGCTTAGCTCCACCCCATACTTCCCTGCGCAGTCGAGAGCCTCAACAATTCCATTTGCACTTATAAAAGTTTTCCTAGAAAAAGCATTGACTTGCAATGTGTAGCGCATATGAGGATGCAGCAGCTTGTAAATTGGGTGCATACAACTTAATTGCCTATGGGTGGCAATAATGTATGGTTCTGCACAGGCATGGATTCTCATCCTGCAGCATTTGGTACACATCTGGTTATCCATATGGAACTTCACTTGATTTGACATCAAAATGTATATTCTCTAAGCACTTCAGCACTCTTGTTAATTGTGACAAAAGGTGCAGGTTTGGGTGTGCTTGTGTGAAAATACTCTTACATTATTAGGTATGTAATATGGTGTTATCAATTGTAGTCAGTTTTATAAGAAAAACTAGCCACTATTAATTTGTGAATAGGTCTTAACACTTACCAGTGATTAACCATTTGAAAAATGGTTGCATCATTGGAGCAAACATGCGCTTTAGCTAGCTTCCAAAGCCAACTAGTTGTCGCATCATGGCCAGGAGTGAATATGCGATTGGTCCTTGGTGAAGTAGGAGTTGGAGGAAGTGAGAGTTCAATAATGATTGGTCTTAAAATACCTGTTGGTGTGTAGAAAAGAACTGTTCTGGAGGCATAAGCTTTTCTCCCTGGCAAGGAGTTTATATTCTCAATAAATGGAAGAAACATGTCATGGTGATCAAGTATGAACAGTCTATTGTTCTCAATAGCCTGCACAAAAAAATTGGTGCAGGATTCATGTAAGTAATCAATCCTCAAAAGCTTAACTTTAACCATTATTTGTACAAAGGGACACTGTCGGACATCACTTCAAGAATTGGCATTCTTATGGAAGCTCTCGGACATTTTGCAGTTTCCAAGCAAATTTTTTTAAGACCTTACATATATATAGTGATATCAATATTACGGCTAAAACTACCATGAAATGAAACTCCAGAAAAAAGATGTCCCCTCTCATTAAGGGAGAAAACAATTTCCATACACAAAAACAAGCAATTCACGACAACGAAACAAGAAATAGAGAGAGTAAACGAGAGAGAGTGAGAGAGAGACGAGAATAAAAAAGGAAGTGTCTCAAACATTATGGGAAGGAAATTTTCGCCTCAACTCCTAGTCACAACAGTTATCCTGGTGTCAAAATAGGATTACAAACCTAACAAGCCAGAAACATATTCAGAAGAAATTGTATATCAGACCAAGAGATTTGTCATAGGACCAACTTCGTTTATTTTGGATGGGATATTCAATCCCTTCTTGCCCTGCAGCAGAGACCAGTTAGATCAACCTGTGAATTCTGCGACAACATAATAATACTGAAGCTTCTAGCAGAAGTGTAGGTAGTATGTCAAGTGGCAGAAAATGAGCTCGATCATCTTTCTTTCCATTTTCTCATGACTCGTGAGACCAAGGTAACCTAGTGCTCTAATACCAACTTGTCACGACCCAAAATCTCAACCTCGGGGTCAATGATGGCGCCTAACATCTACTTGCTAGGCAAGCCGACGTGAACAGAAAATTTACTGATTTTAACAATTTACGACAAGATATTAACAATGAAAACGGTCAAAGTTAGAAATCTAGTATCATTAATAATACAGAACAACGAGTCTAAAGATAACCCAGAAACTGGTGCCACGAGTACACGAACATCTAGAGTGCCACAAACACGGTCTGAATAAAATACACTATTTTGAAACTCAGTAAAACAATAAAGATATGAGGGAAGGGGATTTCAAGGCTGCGAAGTAAATGGATTGTTTTCTCCTTTTGTCTTCCTTCATCTTAACCAACAAATGGTTCGGAGGTTGGGGTGCAATAAACTAAGGAGCAGGAATGAGTTGGTAATGATGAACAAAGTGAAGCTTACTTTTGCAACAAGATAGCAGTGTAAACTTCAAAAGAAATTATTACCTCCTCAATTTTCATTCCATTTAACTCTGGTTCTATTAGGGTCTTTGTAATTGCTGACTCAGGAGGACCATAAACTTGTGGATCTAGTTTACTGAGAATTGGGAGTCCCTGCGTCGAAAAATGAGGCATGATTCAGAGAATGTTTAAGCAAATGACAAAGGAAGCACACAGTGCAGTAGCAGATTTCCACAATTCTTCTTTTAAATTTATTATTACCTTAAGTAGTTCGATGTTAACAGGGTTAACCCCTGCCAAAGTCTGGCGTGCAAATTCATGGTCTCGTAGCCAAGCAAATCTATCTCCTGCAAACAGATACAAAAGTTAAATAGTGAAACTTGACATCATATTTCCAAAAAGCAAACCAAAATCGATTTTGGAACATTAATAGTTGACTCGGATTTAGGACAAGAGATAATGCAACGAAACGATCAATATATTCAGTCTGTGGACTATATACACTGTTAGAGAAAGAAAAAAAAAAGTAAGAAACGCTTACGCCTGATAACAGGAATCTCAAACTTGAGCAATCTTTCACCAGCAGAAAGTATTTGGTTTATCAAATTCTCCTTTTGATTTTCATCTTTTGAGGAAAGACCATCAATATATAGCTTGTCTATGTCAGTAAAGCTGTTGAAGGGAATATTTGGACCCAAGAATTTAGCAACAATAGCTGGTATCAGGTTGTGCATGAGACCGTTCCACTTTTTGGTAGAAAGTGTATCCTCCTTAATTTCCTCAAAGGCTTCATCTCTAGGAACATAAACTGGATGAGGTGATTCTGCTATACTCTCTGCACATGGATCTGCTCACATTCGCAAACTAGAAACGTTAGCGAGTGTATTGGTCTCGTAAATGCTTAGGTAGCTATGCTCGTCCAATCACATTAGCGAGTATATGAGTCTAAAAGCTAAAAGCTACCTGTTTTAGTTGAAGATCTCCCAGTTCGACAACGCCTAGGATAAGGTCTCTCCTCACCACCAAATACAGGTCGAGCTAGATCACTGCTTTCATCAGGATTGCCCAAATCATTATAAAGGGCATAGTCATAGACACGTTCGTGTCTTTTTCTCTCACCATTTCCATTACCACGAATCTTCAGCAAGTCTTCACGACGAAGAACCCTTATGCCAGGGGGCGTTTGGTCCGGTAGATATGCCTGTCACAAAATGGAAGCATTTCTGATGAAGCAACATACATTAAGAAGTAATATAGTAAGAAAACCTCGTTATAAACCTGATTTCTGAAGATAATTCTACTATCAGTATCGTCCTTCCAAGAATGAATCCATGTATTGGCAGGAAAGTTTATTGGACCTTCACTAAAACCATGAATTACAATTTGCACTAAGTGCACCTCTTTGACATGGAAATTGGTGAGGATGATAGCTCCAGGATGACCAAAATCACTTGGCACTGTGAAGTTAGCAGTATATTCAACTATAGACGGGTTATCTGATGCCTTGGGCAACCAGCTCCCAGCAGAACATTCTAAAATTTTCCCTGATTTGGTATCTGTAAACAATTAAGATTCAAATGTTATGCTTGCAGTTACTGAAACTAGCACCAAGATCATTCTTAAGAGGCACAACTCTAAGAAAAGAACAGCAAGTATTTACAACAAATGTTGACAACGTTTGCTACGCTCTTAATCAAAAACAAAATGATGATATCCCTAAGTACCAATTTCTTTCAAAAGAGGAATCTTATCTAAATGATATTTGAAATTCCAATTTCTTAAAAGGGCAAAATACAAAATGGCCAGAACTAATTGCATTGCTAGCCGAAAAGTGCACAAAAAATATTCATTTTGTCGGCTATTCATTTATAGAGTGGCTAAAAACATATATGCCTCTTCTTAAATTCCTCTTGCACTATCTCCCCACCATGAGTACACTGTCCTTCCAGTGTACCCTATGCGACACCCAAGGTACAAAGTCTACTACTGGATTAACAAATATTTTGTGATTTTTGTAGGATAAAATCGGTTCGCATTAAATATTCGAATGATAGAACGACACGTGGAACTGGAGACACACGGAAGACGAAACAAGTGGAAATCAAGACCGAGGACAACAGCTCGGTTGGCACCGGACAGACTCCGAAAGGAACATTGTTAACGAGGACAAACGAATATTTGCCACCAAATGATATCCGAGGAATAATTCCTCGGTATTAAATACACAATCCATTATAGAGAATGTTGGCATTCATATCTTGCCGTTATATATCCAACAATAATGGCTCCCATTATTGTCATTTAAGAGGTGCATTGATTAAGGACAAGGCCCAGGAGTTGGGAGAGAAGTTGTTGGCTCTAGGGGCCTGGAGGAGTAGCGGGGATGCGAGCTGTATGTGGTCAATGACAGCGAATTGTATTAGAGAGGCAACGAGAGAGGTGTTAGGGGTCTCAAAGGGTTTTTCTGGTGGCCATAAAGGGGACTGGTGGTGGAACAAAGAGGTGCAAGGAAAAGTGGAAGCAAAGAAAGCGGCATATTTGAAGCTAGTAGAGAGTATAGACGAGGGGCAGAAGAGGGCCCTCAGGGAGGGGTACAAGAAGGCTAGGAGAGAGGCGAAGTTGATGGTTTCTGTTGCTAAGGTTGCGGCGTTTAGTCGCGTATACGAAGAAATTGGGGCTAAAGGAGGGGACAAGAAACTGTACAGGCTAGCGAAGGTGAGGGAGCGGAAGGCCCGGGATCTGGACCAAGTGAGATGCATAAAGGATGAGGAGAGAAGAGTTTTATTGGAGGGGGCACAGATCAGGCGGAGATGGCAGGCGTACTTCCATAAACTCTTGAACGAGGAGGGAGGCAGAGGCATCACGTTGGGGGAGTTGGATTACTCGGAGCAGTAGAGAGATTTTGGGTATTGTAGACGCATACGAGTGGAGGAGGTGGTAGAGGCTATGCGTAGGATCAGCTGGGGTAGAGCGACTGGGCCAGACGAGATCCCGGTGGATTTCTGGAAGAGAGTGGGCAAGGAGGGCGTGGAATGGCTTGCTAGGTTGTTTAACGTCATCTTTAGGACGAAGAAGATGCCCGAAGAGTGAAGGTGGAGTACGATAATCCCGTTGTACAAGAACAAGGGGGATGTCCAAGACTGCAACAACTATAGGGATATCAAGTTGTTAAGCCATACGATGAAAGTGTGGGAGAGGGTGATTGAAGGGAGATTGAGGAGGTGTGTGTGCATTTCCGAGAACCAGTTTGGCTTCATGCCGGGACGGTAGACTACTGAGGCCATTCACATTGTGAGGAGTCTGGTAGAGCGGTTTAGGGCAGTGAAGAAGGATTTGCATATGGTGTTCATCGACCTGGAGAAAGCCTATGACAAAGTACCGAGGGAGGTTCTATGGAGATGTTTAGAGGCTGGGGGTGTGCCTGTAGCATATATTAGAGTGATTCAGAACATGTATGATTGGGCTAAGACACGGGTGAGGACAGCAGGAGGAGACTCTGACTACTTTCCGGTTGAGATGGGATTGCATCAGGGATCAGCACTCAGCCCGTTTTTGTTTTCCCTGGCGATGGATTCTTTGATGCGTCACATTCAAGGGGAGGTGCCTTGGTGCTTGTTATTTGCGGATGACATAGTCCTGATTGATGAGACGCGAGGTGGCGTTAACAAGAGGCTGGAGGTCTGGAGACATACTCTAGAGTCTAAGGGTTTCAAGTTGAGTAGGACCAAGACAGAATAGTTGGAGTGCAAGTTCAGTGATGTTACCCAAGAGGCGGACGGGGATGTGAGAATCAATACACAAGTCATTCCCAAGAGGGAGAGTTTCAAATATCTGGGATCTATAATTCAGGAGAATGGGGAGATAGATGAGGATGTTACTCACCGTATCGGTGCAGGATAGGCGAAGGGGAGGCTCGCTTCTGGTGTCTTGTGTGATAAGAACGTGCCGTTGAGACTTAAGGGTAAGTTCTACAAGGTAGTGGTCAGACCGACTATGTTGTATGGGGCAGAGTGTTGGCCAGTCAAGGAGTCTCATGTCCATCGTTTGAGAGTAGCAGAAATGAGGATGTTGAGATGGATGTGTGGGCATACTAGATTGGATATAATTAGGAATGAAGTTATTCAGGACAAGGTGAGAGTGGCCCCTGTGGAGGTAAAGATGCGTGAGGTGAGGTTGAGATGGTTTGGACATGTTAAGAGGAGAAGCCCAGATGCCCCAGTCAGGAGATGTGAGAGGTTAGCCTTGGGAGGTGAGAGGAGGGGTAGAGGTCGACCTAATAAGTCTTGGGGGGAAGTGATCAGGCGGGACATGGCGCAACTTGAGCTGACCGAGGACATGACCCTAGATAGAAAGGTGTGGAGGCGGAATATTAGGGTGGAAGGATAGTAGGTAGTCGTGAGTTTCCCCGGGTCTTCCACAGTTCGATAGTATTAGTGATAGTATGGTACCTTTTTTCCTTAGTTTGCTATAGTTGTGTGTCGTGTTCTGTTACTACTTACCTTCGGTAATTCCGTAGTTTGCTAGTAGGATTTCTTCATATTCTCATATGCTGCCCTAGACTTATTTGTATAAATATACTTTCTTGTTGTTACTTTTTATTGGTACTCTTTCCATATTATGTGTTGTTATCCCAGATTTAGTTCTCTAACTATTTGTCTTGCCATCACTTCTTATCAGGGCTTTCTTCATTTTCTTTAGCCGAGGGTCAATCAGAAACAGTCTCCCTACCCTTCCAGGGCAGGGGTAAGGCTGCGTACATCCTACCCTCCCCAGACCCCACTTGGTGGGATTATACTTGGTAGTTGTTGTTGTTGTAAGAGGGGCTTGATCCTAGAACTTTTTCCCTAGGTACAACTATAAATAGTGACTTCAACAACCATTGTAAGGGACGCAATTTTTAATAAATTTATGCTACATATTATTCCAAGTTAAATAATACTTTATTTTCTGCCTATCAATATTCTTATTGCCGTCTTCGGAAGCCTTGCTCTCGTAACCATGTTGTTCGCTAGCTTATCTCGGTGTCAACGCAAAGTGTTGCATTTTATTTAATTTATTTATCATTTTGGGATCAAATCGATTCGTTTGTCTATAAACCACACTATAAATTCAAGTGTACTATTTTACAGGTAAATAGTTTGGCGTCCACCGTGGGGCTTTGACAGTTGTGTAATTAACTTTATCCTTGCATCTATTACTAATGTGTTTGATTCTTTGTTTCTTAGCAAAAAACGTAAAAGATGGCAGATAACGATGTCAACATGGCACACAACATTGAGGCACAAGAAAATTCGCCTCAACACGAGGATTCAATCAGCGATACCCGTAACGAGGAGGATGTAGCCATGCCGGTTCATGGCGGGCGGTATCCTCGACGTGTATGGGAAGCGACTCTTGATGACGCTGAAGACGAGCACGTTGTGGAAACAGTGAGGATCCATAAGGAACAACAAAAGGCTATCATGGTCCATCTCTCACGGCAAAACCAGGCCATCACAGAATTGAGGCAAGCATTTTCGGGTGCTTCCAACAATGCAAATGAAAGTGGTCTAGTTCCTCCCAGTGCCCGCACAAATGAAATAGCGCAAAGGGTAGATAACAACACCTCGAGGGGTGGGTCGTCTTTGACGGGGCGGAGGGATCGACAGCGGATCTGATAACAATAATGGTAGTGGTCCTTTCAAAATCGAGATTATGCAGTTTATGAGAGAAATAAATGCCCGAATGGACCAAATTCCAAGCGAACCATCAGTGTTGAAGGGCCCAGACTCAATGAAATACACCCAGTTGTCGCTCAAACTGAGCACCGCATCAGAGTTGCCAAAGCGGTTCAAAATTACAGACGTACCAAAGTATGATGGGACTTCGAATCCTCAGGAGCATATCACCATTTATATAACGGCGGTGAAAGGAAACGCTTTAGCTCCGCACGAGATTGAGTCGGTCCCGCTGAAGAAGTTCGAAGAAACCCTCACGAAAGGGACCTTGACATGGTATTCACTTTTACCCGAGCATTCAATAGATTCCTTCGAGATGCTCGTATTCTTTCATCAATGCCCATGTCGAGTCTAGGAAGGTACAGGCCCGGAAAGTCGACATATTTAGAATTGCGCAAGGAGAGTCCGAATTGCTGCGGGAGTTTGAAACCAGGTTTCCGAAAGACAGGATGCTGCTACCGGTTGTGCCGGATAAATGGGCAGCTAAGGCATTTACTAAAGGGCTGAACCCGAGGAGCTCCGACGCCTCCCGAAAATTGAAAGAAAGCCTGCTCGAGTTCCAGGAAACTGCATGGGCAGTGTCCGCAACCATTACGAATCAAAGATAAGAATAGAACATGACCTGCTCAGTTTTGCGGCATCAACCAAGGGTCGGGATCAAGAAAATAACATGGATAAGTTAAAGGAGGATTTTGACGTAAATCGTCGATCTTCTAAGGGCCGGGTTTTACCTTACAAAAGGGTCGTAGGACGCAGGAGAGGTTTCCGGTCGGAAGACAGGTTCTCTCTCGATAGAAGAACTGTCGCGGCCGGAATAACAGGTCATTGCAGGACAAAGAGGTATCAGGTTCCCGAGATTCCACATATCCAAGACTATCTGAGTATAATTTCAATGTCAGCATAGTGGAGCTGATATCGGCAATGAGGAACATTAAGGATGCGCAGTTCATGAGGTCAATGAGAACTGATCCCAGCCAAAGAGATCCTAATCTGTAGTGCGAGTATCACGGGACTAACGACCATCGAACTGAGGACTTCCCACATCTGTGCGAGGAGGTGGCGACGTTGTTGAAAAAAGGCCAAATTAGATAATTCATAAGAGGCCGGGCCAAAAACAATTACAGCCTCCCAAGATAACGCAGAGCCCTCAACGATAGGAGAAGACCCTCTTCGACTAACCATCAACATAAATTTCGGGAGGGGGGGGGGGAAGGGAGGATGATATTAACGATGTAGGATTTTCGGCGGAAAGAAAGACAAAGGTATCGGTGACCCTTAGTAAGAGACTCTGGGAAGTCGTCGAGGATGATATCACCTTCACAGAGAAAGACGTCGATGGACTTCTACTCGCACAATAATGCCCTGGTAATTTCTCTTAATCTTTTAGATTTTAAAATTAAACGTGTTTTGGTCAACCTAGGATATTTAGCCAACATCATTCAATGGAGAGTGCTGGAGCAAGCCAAGCTACCGGAAGCATCATTCCGGCCATAAAACTCCTCGTCGGGTTCAACTTAGAAAGTATGACAACCCGAGGGGAGATTCTGGTGCCCACAAACGCCAAATACATCATGAAGACTCTGAATGCACATGGGCTACAACATTATTCTTGGCAGACCATGGCTACACGAGATGAAGGCTTGCCATCAATACACGCGGCATAGCAATTATAGGAACTGATGCCCCCTCCCCAATCAAACGAAGACAACAAAGGGGAGGAGGCATCGGAATCCTATTAGGTACCAAAAGTGTGCATTCGGAGTCGGATCTGGGAAATTTTTGGGTTTTCTGGTGTCACAAATGGGGATCGAAATCTATTTCGACATGATTAAAGCCATCGAGGAAATCCCATACTAGGTGACAAATGTGAAAGAAGCCCAAAGGCTAACCGGAAGACTGGCCGCTCTAAGAAGGTTCATTTTCCAGTCATCAAAATAATGACATCACTTATTCTCACTTCTGAAGAAGAAGAATAACTTCGAATGGACTCCGAAATGACAACAGGCTCTAAAAGACCTGAAACGACATTTATCAAACCTTCTATTACTATCAAAATCGGAGGAAGGTGAATAGTTGCTATACTTAGCAGTCTAAGAGGTAGCAGTAAGTCTCGTTCTAGTCTGGTAAGACGAAGGTACACAATATCCTATCTATTATGTTAGCAAAAATTTAACTGTAGCAGAAATTCGTTATCCGCACCTCGAAAAATTGGCCTTAGCTCTCGTAGTCTCTGCACCCGATAGCTGTGGTGACAACTTTTCCCCTGCAGAATGTCCTTCACAAACCTGAAATATTAGGTCGGCTGGACAAATGGGCAGTTGAAATGAGTGAATTTGATAACGAATATTAACCAAGGAGTATAATCAAATCACAACCTTTGCCAGACTTCGTGGCTAATTTCAATCTTAGACTACTGCCTTTGGCCACCAAGGAAGCGGTGATGGTGTTGGAAACGACCTTAGGAGTTTGGAAATTGTTCAAGGACGGAGCTTCCAACGTGAAAGAGTTCGAGCTAGGGGTTGTCTTACTTACGCAGCCGTGTATGAGGCTTTGATTGTAGGACTTAAACTGGCCCGGGGACTAGACTCTAATGTAATTGAAATCAAATGTGATTCCCAACTAGTGGTAAATTGAATATACAAAATCTTCAACACCAAAGAGGAATGCATGCAACAATATGTGGTGAAAGGGGTCAGATTCCGGTACGGTCGTACGACTCATGCAGTTGGTATTGGATGTGGATGGTTATTATGAAGTAAATGCGACCAACTTGGTATGGGACTGGAGAAATGAAATCATTGACTACCTTCATCATGACAAACTGCCCGAGGACCCGAAGGCATCATGGGTACTCCGCACCAAAGCAGCTCGCTACAGCTTCTGAGGAGGACAATTATATAGCTCGTTCCAAGGCCTGTTGGCCCGATGCTTATGAGCCTCCGAGGCTAATTGCATCATGAGAGAAGTTCACGAAAGAATATGTGGAAACCATTAAGGTGCGGACTCATTTGGGTTAAATTAGTTAGGGCAGGATACTACTGGCCTCGGATGGAACAAGACGCCATACACCATTTTACACAACATGGCAGAGCTATTGTACTCAGTATTACCGACATGGCCATTCATGAAATAGGGGATGAACATAGTCGATCTGCTGCCACCGGCTCCCAGTAAGGCAAGGTTCAANCAAAATGAATTTCACTCAATTACATTACCCTTAGAGAATACTTTTCCAGATTCAACTTTTTCCTTTTCTGGCGGAGATTTTGTGTAACCTCAATTACTCCAATTTTGAATTTGAAAAAAGAAAGATATATCTCATTCAAATTTCACACTGAGCTTTTGATATATGCGTCCCAGTACTAATCCAAGGAAGAAGGATATTCAAAAAAAATCAAACAAGGATTCCCACCATTTCACTCAAGGCAAGGGAATGCTAAATTTTCTATTTTTCTAGTTAGAATGGATTGGTCGTACCTATCTAATCAATAATTGTTTATGGCTGACTCGAAGAAATTTCGAACAAAAGGGTCGGAACTTGCTGATAGGAAAGGAGATAAAAACAAAGCAATGCCAAGAGCTCCGTCAATCCATTGTTCATCGATAGACGAAGCTCTCTCTTTATCATCTCGTTACTTCTTTAAGTGGGTTGAAGCAGGTCTTTACTAGAAAATCAGCGAGTGCGAAGTGGTCGATTTCCTATTGGAGAACATAATTTACCGGGAATACCAAAAGAGATAGCATGCAACAACGGACCACAGTTTATAGGCGCAAAGGTCACAAAATTCCTTGAGGACTTGAAAATCAAAAGAATCACATCTTCAACATACCATCCGAGTGCAAAAGGCCAAGCGGTGTCGACGAACAAGGTGATTATTCAAAACCTCAAAAAATGATTGGAAGCAGCCAAAGGCAAGTGGCCTGAAGAGTTATTGGGAGTGCTATGGACATACTGGACAACGACCAAGTCAAGCACGGGAGAGACACCTTTCTCTCTCGTATATGGAGCATAAGATCTAGTCCCGGTAAAAGTAGGAGAACCTACCTTGAGGTACTTCGGGGCAGACGAAGAGACAAACAACGAAGATTGCCAGTCAAATTGGAGTTGCTTGACGAACGTAGGTACTTGGTGCACATAAGGATGGTGGCTCAGAAACAAATCTGAAGAGGAGGAATAAATACATGGTCTATAATTTTGACAAAAGGAGGACCACTACTGGGAAATATCTTCCTCCTAAGCGAAGAGTCAATCTTCGTTATTTCAAAGTGGGAGACTTGGTTTTAAGAAAAGTGACTCAAAATACCCGAGAGCTCAACGTGAGGAAGCTGGGTCCGATGTGTGAAGGTCCCTATCGAGTTTTAGTTGTCACTGGGAAATGATCATATGAACTTGAAAACCAAGACGGAGTAAATTGCAAAGCGACTGAATGTGACCCACCCCAAAAGGTATTATTGATGATGAGAACCGCTTGTACTGAAAGTATGTGCTGCACTCTTTTTTCCTTTGTCCAATTTTTGTTTCAATTGGGTTTTGTGGCAAGGTTTTTAACGAGGAAGCAACAGAGAGCATACTATGAAGGAAATTTCATCGGCAGAAATAAAACCTTTAAATGACAAGGCATGAAAATGACAAGACACTGCAGGATGGTTAGATAGTCTTTGGCTCTATAGAAAAGTTCCTAACAAGAAACGAAGCTTGCTATCGGACCGGAGGTTATTCAACTATTCACTAGTGCTCCTTCCCCACAAGCCACTGGGGTGGTTAGATTATCTTTGGCTCGGTAGAAAAGTTCCTAGCAGGAAAAAAGCTTGATACCGGATCAATGATTATCCAACCATTCACTAGTGAAATCCTTAAAGGAGCAAGACTTCCAGTGTTCCAATTTGCATTCTTCCCATTCAAACACTGGGGGAATGACATGAGAACACAGCAACCAGATTGCCACTGAAACCATGACTATGAAATCGGGGAACAAAAGTGCCTCATCGGGACCGAGGATTTTGCAACCTGCCCCATAGAAACAATTTGTACAAATTAGCCACTTATAATGGAATTTCTTTTCAAACAGAAAAACAAATGCTTATGTACCATTGAAGATAGAAGGAATAAAATAAACTCATTTTATTTTTATCTTGTTTCTTGGCCATACGATGAATTGATTTTATCATTTGAAAGTTAATCAAGTACTTCAAATGCTAGTTCCGGAATGAACAGGAGACGTCATCTTCAAGAGCACCGTAAACATAAGAGGGCTCTCTCTTATGAAACCTTCACAATAAAGGGTTGGTTCTGGAAACGTTTATGCCCCGAACCCAAATTCTATCGGGGAAAAATGCACCCGAAGCCTTGCATAATTCAATGCAAAAAAGTAAACTTTGTGCAATGCTTACACGAAAAGCACTTTTATATATCAAACATGCCAAATAGAACAAATACAAAAATATGAAAAGAAAACCACAAAGGAAAAAGAAAGAAAAAAACTAAAATATATCACCCCCAGAACTCGGGGAAAGAGAAGCATAAGCACCTTCATAACTCAGGAGAAGAGAAGCATCAACGCTCCCAAGAGAAGCAGGCGGATCTGCAGTCGGCTCGGGATCTTGGCCTTCACTATTGTCCTCTTCAGGTTCCTCCTCATCTCCTAAGAAGTCGAAACCGGAACAAAAGAGTCAATTGCATCGACCTGAGCCGGGAGTCACCTTCAAGCGGTTGACTCCAACTCTCGGGACTTAATGATTTCATCATCAAAATCAATGACTCCCTATATGGCCTCTTCCAAGGTTTTGATCCTTATGTTATACATAGAATGTGTTTTTGTGATGATTAGGGAATCTGCAATGCTGAAGTTTTGATTAAGCCGATCAAACTCGATCGAAAGGCCATCCCGCTTGGATCTTGTGTCTTAAGGCTAAGATCAAGGTCACGGATAGTGGTTATATGAACATTATTGTGTTCCATGACCTTGTTATACTTATCCTCCATTTGGGCACGCTTCTCCTCAGCAACAGCAGCCTCTTCAGCTATGAAGTTCAAGGCTGCCTCCAAGTTATTCAATTTCTCAGTAGAGGCAGCCTCATGCTCGGCAGCAAGCACAACATTTTGGACCTCAGACCATTTAGCCTTGTCTTCTTGAAACTATACATTAAACTGAGAGGCTTCTTGGCTGAGGGACATCACCTCCTCCTCACTCTGCTACAATCGAGCCTCTAACTCACCGGCTTCAGCAGCTTGTGCTTCCAGCACCGTGAGGCGAGCAACAATTTGGTCCCTCTCTTCCAACAGTTGATCCCGCTCGGTATTAAGCTTTTCTTTATCGAGGATCAACTTTTAAAGTCCCTCGGAATCAAGAAAGTTGGCATGCGAAGTAAAGCCCAAGTTAGAAACTCTGTCATAGCAAGTCCAAACGAAACAAACAGTAAAAAGAACAAGTACAATACCGTTGTTGCGTTGTACATTTTCATTATTTATCATACACTCTCCTGAAAGAGAGTGTATTTTCTTCTTATCTTTCTCTGAAGTCAGTGGCTTCAGATAATTGGCGAGTTACACCGGCCGGAACAACAGATGGCACTCGGTAGATACCGAGAGAGAGACACTCCTCTTCCTATAGAGATCTGCAAAAGGGGCGAATAGTTGTGCCCTAAATTCTCATGGTCTAGGGACTGGGGAGGAGGGACATCCTCCTCTTGGGTGTCTGCGGCTGGTGGGGGTGATGTAATAATTGTTGGTGACTAAGGTATTGCCAACATGGAAGGAGATGAAGCTGATGGTGTTGTGGGTTGAGAAGCAGCTCCGGCAAAGGCAGTATTGGTTGTAGGTTGCTCACCAACCAAAGACGAAAGAGGCTTGGTACTTAGCCTCATAGTACCGGGAGCAGCAACTGGGAATGGAAAGTGAGAATTGTCATTTTCCACCAAGTCACTCTTCCCAGAGCACTTGGGCATTGTCCCCGTTTGGGGTTATAAGCTCTTTAGATTGAGCATTCTATTGAGCTGATGTAGGTTGCTGTCTCCTTTGTAAGGAAGCCCCTTCATCACTGGCTTCCCCATCATCATCAATCACCCTAGTGACTGTGGCTGTCTAGGGCACAACTTTCTTCACATTTTTATTCTTTCCCTCGGCCGAGAAGAACGTCGAATTTTTGGTTGCTTGTTCTCAGGCAGAGGACTCTTAGAGGAAGCACTTGCACTAGAAGGAGATCAGATGACGCTAGTACGGGTGAAAGCCTCCTTCAGTAACCTTGCAGCCTCCACGAGATCAGCCAAAATATTCTCCTCAGGAATGGTAACAGAGCCCTGCGGGAGACCTGAATTCAATGAAAAAAGAGGTTAACCAATTTTCCTATGCAATAAAATGAGATGAGGACAAAATCAATTTCACGATCCAACGTACCATGATTTTTGGTCTTTCACCCATATTTGGGGGCTAGTTCTTTCAACCGACAGTCTTAGGCGTGGTAATGTCCAAAATTTTCTGAACCCAATAGCCTAAGCCTTCAACCCTTGGTGGTGTCCACCAAGATGTTGAAATAACGAAAAGAGAAGGATCAACAACGAAATGAAACAACACTTTTTTTAGAAAAAAGACAGACTTTGAACTTACGTGTACATGGAAATATGGAATTGTGGCTGGGATGATATCCCTGGTGGCAACAACAACAAATATTTCCATCCATCCACGATCTTTGTCGTCATCCATGCTGGTGATCAAAGCGTGGTGGCCACATTTGCTAAAATTTACTACTTCCTAACAAAATATCTTGGGGGAGTAGAGATTCATCATGTGAGCCAAAGTGAGCTCATCCTTCATCTCTTGGCACAATCGCCATAGACAGGACACCGTTCGCCATACAAAAGGGCCTACCTGTGCCAAGCAAACCTGGTATTTGTGGCACAACTCCAAAATCACGGGGTCGATTTTCCCGCTCAAAGGAAACGCACCCAAAGTAAATGGGTACGCATAAATGTACATGAGGCCATTTCTTGGAGAAGGTTACCCGTTCCACCAGTTCAAGGACAATGATGTTTAGATCATGGCAATCACAATACTCCTTTACAGGAGGAATGCTGGAAGGGCGGATGGAAGAAGGGTATATGCCAACAGCCCAGGTGCGAGAACCTGAAGAAGGAAACTTCTCTTCAAAGTCCTTGGTTGTGTTGAATCTTTTGAGAATGATGGTGCTCACCGTAGAGTTCAGTATTAACAGTGATTTCTTTGTCTTTAATTTGTTCTTCTTCGGACCCCACCTAGAGAGAACCTTAGTTCTTGGAAGAAGAAGCCATGATCAACAGAAGGTGATAAGATTTCTCTAAAGAAGAAGATTAAAGAAGAGTAAAATCAGGAGTTGATTGCAAAGAAGTTGAGAGAGTGTTTAGAACTGTGAAGTGTAAAACAAGAAGAATGAGGCGTATAATAAAGGAATAGGTGACTAAAATCGCGACCATAATTATCTCGAGAACCGGCAAATATATTGTTAAATCGTAGAGTAACACATATTCAGGGTATTAAATGCGGAGAGACGTGCGTCTAATCAAGCGTCAGAAACTTTTCAGAAGGGTTCAGAAAATTTTCCGCCAAGAAAGGAATCTTCACCAACTTCTCGATGACACAAAGATGTGCCACCGAAAAGCAAGGCGACTATCTGTATAGGGTAAAATCGTTCCACATTAAATACTTGAATGATAGAACAACACGTGAAACTGGAGACAGACGGAAGACAAAACGAGAACCAAGACCAAGGACAACAGCTTCGGTTGGCACCGGGCAAACCTCGAATGGAACATTATTAATGAGGACAAACGAATATTTGCCACCATATGACATTTAGTGAAGAATATTCCTCAGTATTAAATACATAATCCATTACGTAGAATTTTGGCATTCATAGCCAGTCGTCATATATTCATCAATAATGGCCCATATTATTGTCATTTAAGAGGGGCTTGATCCTAGGACCTTGTTTCATAGGTATAACTATAAATAGTGACTTCAACAGTCACTATAAGGGACGAAAGTTTTAATGAACTTATGCTACACATTATTCCAAGCTAAAAAATATTTTATTTTCTGCTTGTCAATATTCTTATTGCCGTCTATGGAAGCCTTGCTCTTGGAACAAAGTTGTCCTCCATCTTAACTCGATTTCAACGCTAAGTCTTGCATTTTATTTAATTTATTTATCATTTTTGGATCAAATCGATTCGCTTGTCTATAAATCATGCTACAAATTCAATTGTACCATTTTATGGGTAAACAATTTTGTCTTTGTGTAATAATGAATTGATTTTCATACGTTTTACTATATATAATAAGGGACAACCAAGGACTTTTGTAGTCCTCACAAAATTTTCCAATAAAATGTAAACTTTTTAATTAATTACTTTTAGGTCCTGACCTTATTTTTTAAAATCAAATTTACTTTTTGTTTTATGGTTTACTTCTTAAAAGTTGTTCTACCTTATTTTTTCTGTTTTTAATGCTGTGAAACAGTTACGCGTGGTTGATGTAGTTGTCTTTTCCCTGCATATCTCATTTTTGTCAATCACTAATATTACTTTGCCCCTTCCCCATTTTTATAATACCTAGTCAAATGAAGTCAATTCAAGCTGCTATAAATCAAGCTAATTCAAGTCAATCCAATTCAAACTAAGGCAAGCCAAGCTAAACCTAATCAAGTCAATTCAAGTCGAGCCAAAAGATTCAAATCAAGTCGAGCGAAATCAAGCTAAACTAAGTCAAATGGTAAAAGAGTTGGGATGAGGTGTGAGTAGGTAGAGATAATTAGTTTCATTTGGGTAGGTGTATATTATAAATAATTTTTAAATGGATAAAAAAATGTATTAGTTTAAGTTGAATGGATATTTTGCATAAATTGCTCTTTTCTTAAGACCGCTCCCACCTGGGCCTTTGAAATTGGTAAATGTAACTTCCTATGGATCTTTTTTTGCCCTTAGGTTACTTCTTACATTATTTAACCTTATACATTTCGGTAAATTTGGGCAAAGTATGCCAAATTTTTTCTCCAATTGGACATTTAGACATGTCCCACGTCATATGTTCCTAACCAAATTCTTCTCTCTCTAGAGCTCATATATGTACTAATGAAGACATGTCAGAATTATTTTCGGGTAGTTCTAAATCTTTTATGTATTAATGTACTTGAATTATTTTTTATTAATATATACTGATAAGACTAATATTAGGTCAATTTATGTAAATACTCTAAAGTCTAAACTAAAGAAAGTTTAGTGGTGTTATTTAGAGGATTCTAAAAGATAAAAAACACGGGTCTTCGTTAATACGGGTGAGTTAAAATATATTACTTCAAAGAAAATTAGAACCTACTATTTTATGGGTTTAATTGAAATATAATTGGTATAAAATATTTGAAAATCACTTAAGATCTTTTAATGACTAAGAGCACTCTTCAAAAGCTTATGTTAATTCTGGTTTTGGTTGAACTTTCTTCCTTTGCATGCGCAAGTCATTTTTTATAACCCTTCTTACTGTTTTAAACCTAGAGTAAATAAAATACATTTTCATGAATTAATAAATTAGCATTTATGAAAGAAAACAGTAATAACTTTAAATTTGTCAATTATATTGGGGGATGACGAATAGGAAAAGGAGAAGGAGTTAAAATTCAAAACTCACCTAATTTTTGCTGATTTTAAGAGGTGATATATTATTCCTGTTGAACCAAACTTGCTTCCTCATAAATAATTTTTTTCTTTAACAAAATTATTCAATTATGTGACTAAGAATCTTTAATAATTATGAAGACTTATCAACAAGACTTGATTGACGTGTCTCTATATTAAATTAAATGCAGTAAAAAAATGTGATACGAATTAAACTTATTTAATTAAAATAAAGAAAAATATCTTGAGTTTGGGCCCGGGCTTAGCATAGGCTCCTGCAACTAGTAATATTAATATACCATTTTGGATGGGATGATAGGAGGATTTGGAACAATTTGGAGTTTGCTGTACACATTCGTAAAACTGGGTTTTCAGCTTTAGCAGAAATTAACTAAATATACTTTATTTTTTAGTATTTGGTTGAAAGTTCACACAAAGTCAAAGGAGCTAATGTATTGTTTTACTTTTTCACACAAGAACAACATTAAAATTTGTCGAAATGAAATAAAATATTTTTCTACGTCATTAAAATAAAATATACTCATTTCATTAAAATAAAAGAAATACTTTATCTACAACATAAAAAAGATTACTCCAAATAATATTTCTATTTAAGATGAAGGTGGAGTGCGGGTAGGGGGTGGGGTGGTAGGAGTTAGGGTAGGGTGTTGGGGGTTCTGGGTGGTTGGGTAAGGGGGCACAGGTGGCTGAAAAACATTTTTCAGAAAATATATTCTCATACCAAACATACCCTTCCTCGAAAGTATTATCCCTTCTAAATTATAAAAACAATTCTGAAAAGCAATGGTAATTCTTTTTCTTAATTAAACAGCCAAACAAAAAAACAAATCTCTTGTGAAGATAGATTTAGAATCTGTAATATTTTCCATTACTTTTTTACATAATGCAAGATAAGTGCTCTATCGCCAATAATGATTGATCAATCTCATTAAATTTCCCCTACTTTGAGCCGTTTGGTTATATTGTAGGAAGGTTTAGTTATGATATAAAATTCTGCACAATTTGATACATTGTTTGGTTGGCTTGTAGAAAAAATTAATCATTATATTGTTTAAAATTCAATACTGTTTTACAAATTGTTCTGTTACTCAGTTGCCAAAGAGCCAAACTCCAGAACCTTTCCTTTTTCATACACCTACCACAGGATCCTAATTCCTATACAACACAAAACTATGGGTGTGTTTGAAGGAAAACATTTTCGGTCGTACCAAACACACCCTAAATCAAAAGGCACGAAGAAAAAGATAATTTTTTGTATTTATCATAAAGGCTATACTAGTAAAAGAAGCATTCAGAATGAAAAGGACTAGTTATTAAATTCTAATATGTCAAAGATGTCCCGATCGACCTCAAAATTAGTTTCTTTAATACAACATGTCAATGAGAAATAATTCCTATATTGCAATTTTGTATTATTAATCTCTGCATAACTAATTTTTATATTATTAATTTTTATATAACTAATTTCTATAATACTAAATTTTGTATAATTAATCCTAGTATAATTAATCTTTCCCTAACTTGTTTCGGAATCAAACAATCTTTAGTATTACTTTAGAATTTAGGGGTGACAAATGGGCGGGTCAAGATATGTTAGGTCAATAAATGAGTCATTGTCCAACCCAACCCAAAATGTACTTGGGCTACGATGAGCTAAACAATGTGTCATAATCCAACCCGCCCAACTTGACCCATGTTTTAGAATCATGCTCATCTTGTATTAAAAATATTTTACCTTAAAATGTGCAAGCTGAAAAATATATTTGCGGGTGGGGGTGGGTGGGTG
>ML261673.1:28547-51305 GCA_005239495.1 Nicotiana undulata | reverse complement strand
GGTGGGCGGTGAGGGTTGGGGTGGGTGGTGTAGAAAAATGAAAAAAAAAAAGAAAACAGAAAATTGAAATTAAAAAAATGTAAAAAGAATTTTTTTTGAGGAGGTTTGCGGGAAGGGGATAGGGTGGGTGGGTGGTGCAGAAAAACGAAAAAAACAGAAAACTAAAAAGTAAGTAAAATTTTTTTTTTGAAGGGGCTGGCGCACAGTGGGGTGTGGGAGTTAGGGGTAGGTGGGTGAGTGGGTGGTGAAAAAAAAATTAAAAATACAAAAAGAAAAAAAGTAAAAATATTTTTTGAGGGGTTTGCGCACTGGGTAGGGGGTAGGGTGAGTGGGTGGTGCAGAAAAATAAAAGAACAGAAAATCGAAAATACAAAAAGAAAATGTAAAATTATGGCAACAAAGTAAATTTATGGATAAGTTGGGTTGAAATCCTTTTGTTTTGAGTGTTTTGTTTCACGAATTGTATTTGAGCTGTTAAATGAGTTAGAATGAGTTATAAAAAATAATGGGTTAACTTGTGCTCAGTCCAAGTTGACCCTGAGCTAAAATATTTTTAGCCCAACTTATTAATCTCCGAACGAATTGGACAGATTAGATCGATTTAAGCGAGAGTTGACATTTCACCAGATCAATAATGCAGGTAAAAGGGAGATATGATATTTCAATTGGGACAAATGTATAATAAACAAACGTTAAAATAAGTAAGACAAGTAATTATTTGTCCGAGTTCGATGTAAACTCATGTTGGCGTTTGACAATTTGAAAGGACAAAATTATTTTTTCTTTCATTTTTGTACGAAACTAGTTCTATTCTCTAAAACCTTCAACCAAGCTATAATGGTTGAAACAAGATGGGAAATGCTTTAGTTTGACAACCATCAAATTTAATAGTCTTAGGTTCTATTTATTTTTCATATATATCTTGTCATGAAATAAGTTTCACTTCTATATAGCATGATTTTAAAAATACACACATACATATAATATATATATATATCAACTTGTTTAATTAGGATGTAAAAAGCTAACCAGGATTAATATCTTCGCTAACGAGCTGAATCAACATTGCACCACCAATCTTATCTGAGATGTTCCCTTTCATCTTTTTCCTTAACATAACCACTGCCTTCACATCTATTGATTCTCCTTCTCTTTCATCATCAACAGTACTCTCCATAGCATCTCTTGTACAATTATTCACTGCACGTATCCTTACGCAGTTACTAATGGCCCTATTCCAGTACTGATGATCACTTGAAAACCGGGCTACCGATGATGTGGTTCGTCGACAACTCCTTGTGCTGGACATGTCCTCGAGTCGCCGGACGATGAAGACACTGCTGAGATTGACTGATGGTCCATGTTGAATTTTGAACATTTTATTTGAACTAGTTGTAGTATTTCAATGATATGAGTTTTAAGTGATAATGGTAGGTGCATATGGCATATGCATGTGGAAGCTTTTATAGAAGATAAGACTTTGACCATATTAAAAATTAATACGCACGTAATAAATGTTATTTAATTGTCAATGTACTGTTAGCACCATGATTATTTAAAACGTTCCAGCTTACGTAAAAAATTATATAATAAGGAGAGTTAGCTGTACACTAAGGGCCTGTTTGGTTGGTGTTTTCGGGGCAGTAATCCATGTACCAAATTCAACATAATTTATTATATTGTTTGGTTGATGTATACGGTAAAATTAATAGTTGACAGGTGGATCGTCATGTGAGCACGTGACAGTAAAAATACGTAAGAGATGAGTCAGCAAATAATTGACATCGGATCCAAGTATATGATCGGTATTGCATGAATCTCAATGACATCAAGACCGGAGAGGAAAGTTTGAAAGTAATATACCGATTGAAGAAATCAGCATTCAAGGAGCCACATTTACAAAAAATCTTAGCACTTACACTCAATCATTATGCGACTACAAAAGGGGCTTTATTTACATTAAAGAAAAGCTTGATTTGGGAATCTTGACAACCTTAGTATAACTATAAATAGAGGAATAAGTACTTATTGTAAGGACACGAATACTTGCATGAAAAAAGCCTAAACTTTTTCTCTGAACGTTATTTTACAAAATACTTTGTTCTAGATATTGTTCTTGCTACCGGAAAAGTATAATTCAAGGCCATGGCTCGTCCCTTCTTCAATTGTTTCTTACTTTATTCGATTTTGTTCTTTATTATTTTGTTGCGGCCAAACGCACATGAAAGTAATAGACAAGAATATTTAGAGAAAGAGGAGAGATTCTTATTTCTTCAAGTGTTTTTCGAGTGTGTACAATATCACTTCTCATCATCTATTATAGTATTACATAAAGGTATACAAAGGACTGCCATAAACATGACATTAAGTATGTGAGATCAAGTAGGAAGAACATGAGGGAGATTATGGAGGTATGAGAATTAGAACCATAAGTATTAGAGTAGTGGGAGTATAGAGATAATGGAGAAGAGTTGTGAGTGTTATAGGAGTTATGGATATCCACTATATTTTAATATTTCATAACAATATATGATTAATCATGTTTGGGAATTTGTAAAGTTTACTTATTAAAGGTTTAAGCTGGCGGGAAACTCTTTGGATAAGACCACTAGTCTTCTCCTCTTCCAAGACACACAGAAATGTCAATCACATTGGTTTCTTCCAAGAAAAAAATAATGATAGCAGCAACAACTTCCAAAAAGAAGGCAAATACTCCACAACGTAGAAGCTCTTATCACCACTCTAACACCATTTAGTTTGGCCTAAGGTGTTTGAGAGGTCGAGAGTACAACTCGCTAGTGGAAATTACACACAAGAGTTACCTATAAAAATCCTTTCATTTTCCCTTTCGTTTTTACTTTTCATCATTCAACATTTCTAAGGGAAAGGGTGGGCAAACAAACATGTCAGGTGGAGTCGCGCGTGGTCGTTTTGTTACAGAACGCAAAGAATGGCGTAATGATCACACACATGTACATACTTTTTTACTCTTTATTTATACTCTCGTCCTTTCAATTTTTTATTGTTACTAATTTTGTTGGTTTATTGATAAACAATGGTCTGTTAATTTGATGAGTCTCTTAAGTTTAGGTCTTTTCTTTTTTCCTTTCTTATAGTTTTGTTGCTAAGCTAGAAACAGGACCAGATGGGTCCGTCAATTTGATGGTCTGGCATTGTTCTATTCCGGATAAAACTGGGGTATGCAAAGTTTTTTCCTTTCTTCACGAATTTTCTCCTTTCTGTACTTTTACTGGTAATGTTTTATTAGTTGTAAAAGTGGGAAGCTAGAATATTTCTGTTGATTTTGCTGAAACTTGTTTCTTGGAAAATTCTCATTCTTTGTCCATAAAAATCTTTGTCACACCCTCTGTTTGCATGAAATCATATTAATATATTATGGTTAAGTGATATACCAATATATATTGTTTAGATAGGTAAAAATCATGTATATATAGTATGTATTGAATCCATTAACTTCTTCGTGTACTTAATTTTTTAAATTTTTGACTCCCTCTAGTGAGAATCTAGGCTCCGCTACTAATAATACATTGAGAATTGAGTTGAAAATACATAATTAGTTAATCGTGATTGGTTTGATCTAAATGCAGGTGATGGGTACTTGTTGGAGATATGGTGTTTGTTGTGCCTAGCCTTTCTCTTGCATTTAAGAAATATGTTTGCACACTTTGCATCAAACGTGTTCTGCAAGTCATCAACACCACTACCATTGTGCCAAAGGTCATCCTTTCCTTGTCCATGGTTGGGATTTTTCGGACTAGAATCAGTCTAGCTCTTCAGAATTTTCTTTAATCACTGTTGCTTGCTTTGGTGTTTAAAAATTAATGGTTTTGCACTATAATTAATCTCTTTTTCATAGTTGATGAGGATGTTAAATGATTCTACATTAATATAAAGAAAAGATTATCGGAGTTTAATCAGTACTTATCAAATGTTAGGGAACAAGATAAGATTTGTTAGGGTAAAGGACATTTTAGTGAGTGGGACGGAATAAGAAACACAATACACGTGTACATAAAGACGCAGTAAACATGTTCTTTGGAACACACTACATGTATGAATGAGGTTAAATTACCATTTTAACTCTGTAAATCACAATTATGGAAATACAACTCTGGTTGCTTTTCGTACAACTACATGGTCGTAGGGGTATTTTAGGAAAATTACAAATGTTCTTTGGTCTAAAACACACTTGGTTTCCCCGGTTTTCAGACGCACAACCCTAAAAATTGTAACGACTCGGTCGGTCGTTCCGTGGAATTTGCATTACTATTACTGTTTTTGCCTTGTCATAAGTTGATTATACTGTTTATGATGTATTTGAGCCTGTTGGCTCGGGTTCAGAATGGTTGTAGCGAAATTTGAGGCTCTTAGTCTTTAAAAGTAGCTTTATAGTTGGAAAAATTAATTGGGAGTTGACTTATTGGTAAACGACATCAGAATGCGTATTTTATTGATTGGATAGCTTCGTTAGGTGATTTGGGACTTAGGAGTATGTTTGAAATGCATTTGTGATGTCCGGTGTAGAATTAGGCTTGAATTGGCGAAAATTAGTTTTTGGTGATTACCGGTCAGCAGTGAAAAATAAGCTATCGGGGTCAGAATGGAATTCTGACAGTTGGATCAGGTTCATAATGTCATTTTGGATATGTTTGCAAAATTTCATGTCAATCGAGTGTTTTGATTGGTTTCGGCATCATTGGTGGAAATTAGGAATTTCAAGGTTCATAGGCATGAATCTAATGTGATTTTGGTGTTTCGAAGGCTCGACTAAGTTTGAATGATGTTATGTGATATGTTGGTAGGTTTGGTTGAGGTCCTGGGGGCCTCGGGTGTATTTCGGATGCTCAAACGGGCACTTTTGGTCTTTGGAAGATTGCTGGTTTTCTGGTGTTTTAGCAACAGTGGTTTGTTCATCGCGATTGCATGACAATTGCTGCGATCGCATAGAGTAAAGTTGAGGCAGGTAAGAATTTGTTCTATGCGATTGCATAAATAGGTCTGCGATCACATAGGGTGGGCATGCTTGTTCAGTGCGGTCACCTGGGTCTTTTTGCGATCGCGTAGAAGAACTTGGAGTGGCAGTGAAGTGATGAAATTGCTCTATGTGATCTCATAAAGCTGGTTGTGATCGCATTGTTGTGGGAAGTTGTCTTCCGCGATCGCATAGGTGTTTCTGCGATCGCGTAGGGTTAATTTGGATGGGCAGCATTTTGTTCTTCGCGATCGCGTGCCTTTTTCGGCGATCGCATAGTGTAAATAACATGGAAGTATATAATAAGCCAATCCACGACCCTTGTTCACTTTTCCACCATTTTTAAACGGGATTAGTGCCTTTTGAGGGTTTTTGAAGAGAGAAACGTTTGTTATTCATTGAGGTAAGATTTTTGGACTCATTAACTCGATTATATGTGATTAAGGACCAAATAAATAGTGTTTAATTGGGAAAATCAGTGGAAAAAGAGGAAACTAGGGCTTGGTTTAAGAGACCTTCTAGGGGTGATTTGAGGGGTCATTTGGACTCCGATTTTAGAGTTATTTATATGTACGGACTCGTGAGATGACGAGGAACATTTTGGTATAAAGTTTATCGAGTTCCGAGACGTGGGCTTGGGGGTCGGGTTTTGGCTAATTTCGGGAATTGTTATAAAAGTTGATATTTTTCTATTGGGTTTCATCCCCCTCACATATCTTGATGTGAAAAGATATGAACTTGATAGATTTGGAGCACTCGGATGTTGATTCGAGGGGAAAACGTGTTGCGGAGTAGCTTTTCGGGCTAGTTCGAGGTAAGTAATGTCTTTAAATCCTGTCCTGAGGGTATGAAACCCCAGACTTTACATCCTTTCATTATTTTGGAGTGACTCACACACTGGATGACGAGTGTGGGGCGTGCACGAGTTGAGAAATTGGGAATTTGTTCCTTCTGAGAAACTATTGAGTTGCGAAACTGCTTTTAAATCATATGTTAAATAGTATTACTATGTTCTTGATATATATGTGTTGTAAGCCACGTTTGGGGCCTAGTGTCGATCTGTTTTAACCCCTTGGGGGCTATTTTATGATATTCTCACTATTTGGATCATGATCTTACACTCAGTCCTTCTTGTTAAATTGTTGACACTCAGATTTGTTGAAATTTTTATTTCTTGAAATGAAATACTATTTTGGGTCGAGAAGCCCGTTTATTTATGGCCCGAGTGGCATGTTGATAGTGTCTGACTGAGTGAGGGCGAGGGCCAATTTAGTGAGGCTATTTATGATATGAGAGAGGCCGAGATCCTGAGTGATTGATGCCATGATTTTGGCTTGTTTATAGCGCTTGGGTTGTAATAGCTCCTCCGGAGTCTGTACACACCCCTAGTGAGCGCAGGTACCTACTGAGTGCGAGTGCCGAGTGCCGAGTGACGAGTGATTGGGAGGCATGAGTGACTGTGAGGTGTTGAGTGGCTGTTACTGAGTGATGGTGAGGTGCTGAGTGACTGGTTATGAGTGATGATTTGGCCCGAGGGGCAGTTTATAATGGTATTTTGCTGAGCTTTGATTATGATTCACTTCATTTTTCATACTGAGATTTTTGGGAGTTTACTGAGAAACATTTTAAAATATACTTGTTTAAAGGATTTTTACGGAAACCTGTTTTCACACATATGTACTAGATGTATACTTTATATTGGCGCGGTATTTTACTATTTGTGAATTGGTGTTTTGTGCTGTGTGTTTCTTATCTTCAGACTTGATTTATTTTCATTACTACTGAGTTGGAGTACTGATCATTACTCCCTGCACCTTTGTGTGCAGATCCAGGTACTTGTTTTGAGCAATAGCCATCTGAGTTCGCTCATCGGCAGCATTTGAAATTTCGAGGTAGTTGTCCAGCGTCCACAACTTCTCTATTCCGTTCCTTCATTAGTATTTAGTATTTTGTTCTGAGACATTGTTTTATGACATTAGTAGTGTTAGTATTGTTTTTAGATGCTCGTGATCAGTTGACTCCAGTCCTGGGGAATAGTTTAAACTGTTAGATTATATTATGCTTTGTTTAAGACTTAAAGAAATTTTATACTTGCTATGGAATATTAATGAGTTTGAGGGAATTTTATTAAAAGAATTGTCTAGTTATGTGATAGTGGCTTGCCTAGTTCCACGATAGGCGCCATCACGACCAGTTAGGATTTGGGGTCGTGACAAGTTGGTATGAGAGCACTAGGTTACATAGGACTCAACGGTCATGAGCAGGTTTAGTAGATTCTTGCGGATCGGTACGGAGACGTCTGTATTTATCTTCGATAGGCTACAGAACTCTTAGAAAAAATCTCATTTTCTTGAACTCTATCGTGCCATTCTATGGATTCTGGAAATCTAAACTCCTGTTGTTTCATTCTCTCACAGATGGTGAGGACACGCGCTACGGATCAGGGTGACCAGACACCAGCCGAACCCACGAGGGGTCGAGGCCGTGGTGGAGTTAGGGGACCAATCCGTGCAGCATCCGGGACAATACCAGTAGATCCCCCTACTATTCAGGACCAGGTTCCTGCCGAGGGTGCTCCAGCGGGACAGGCTCAGGCACCGCCAGTGCCTATTTTCATTCCGGGTCTTCAGGAGACCCTGACACAGATCTTGACAGTGTGTACCAGTTTGGCTCAGGCAGTTGCTATGTCTACTACTGCCGCTACATCTCAAGCCGGGGGAGGCACCCAGACTACAGTTTTCCGGACACTTGAGCAGGTTGTACAGGGTTTTCAAGCACCGGGGGCAGTCCCAGCTCAGACGGTTGCCCCAGTTCAGGACTATGTGGTCCCAACTATGCCCGAGGATGAGCAGCGTAGGCTGGAGAGGTTAAGTAGACTTCAACCTCCGACTTTCAGCGGCACAGAAGGTGAGGATGCCTGGGTATTCTGGATAAGTGCCAGAGGATACTCCGTACTGCTGGTATTTTGGAAACCAGTGGGGTCTCGTTTGCTACATTTTAGTTTGCTGGTGCTGCTTTCACTTGGTGGGAGGCATTTGATAGGCGTAGGTCGGTTGGTTTAGCACCCCTCACCTGGCAGTAGTTTTCCACGATCATTTTGGAGAAGTATGTTCCTCAGTCCCACAAAGAGGATCAGCGCAGGCAGTTTGAGCAGCTGCGCCAGGGAGAGTTGTCAGTTACACAATACGAGATGCGATTTTCTGAGTTGTCTCAACATGCTTCTAAGTTAGTCCCTACTGATAGGGAGACGATCAGGAGGTTTGTAGATGGCCTCACGTATTAGCTTCGGATCTTGATGACTAGGGAGAGGGTGTCAGTGCAACATTTGAGCAGGTTGTTGACATTGCTCGGGATATTGAGTCGATTCGCAGGCAGGAGCGTGAGGAGAGGGAGGCCAAGATGCCTCGGGGATCAGGTAGTTTCAGTGGTGCCCTCCCAGAGGGCAGTTTCAGCACATCAGAGGTCGCCCATTTAGACCTCCTCAGCTAGTCCGCCCAGCTTATAGTGGCGCATCTTCGAGGCATGGTCCCTGCAGCTCTCATCCGGGACGTTCTTCCTTTAGTGCACTTCCATCTCGGAGCTCTTCCAGAGCATCATCATTCCAGGGTTCTTCTATGCATGGTTCATCCGGTGGCTATTCTAGTGGCAGGGGTTCCCTTCAGTCCCCATCTCCAGCTCCAAGTAGTTGTTTTGAGTGTGGAGAGTTTGGACATTTATGGAAGCAGTGTCCTCGTTGTCCTGGTAGTTCATCTCAGTAGAGGGTTCAGCCCTCGACATCAGCCCCAGTCACTTCACCACCCACCCAGGCATCCAGGGGTGGTGGCCAGTCAGTTAGAGGCCGCCCTAGAGGGGGAGGTCGAGCAGGTGGAGGTCAGCCACGTATCTATGCACTTCCGGCTAGGCCTGATGTTATGGCCTCCGATGCAGTGATTACAGGTACTATCTCAGTCTACCACAGTGACGCTTTGGCTTTATTTGACTCTGGTTCCACATACTCTTATGTTTCATTATATTTTGCTCACTTTCTGAGTATGCCCCGTGAGTCTTTAGTTACGTCTGTTCATGTGTCGACTCCGGTGGGCGATACTATTATTGTGGACCATGTGTACCGGTCGTGTGTGATATCTATTAGGGGTGTAACCCGAGTAGACTTGTTGTTACTCAGCATGGTTGAGTTTGATATGATACTAGGCATGGATTGGCTATCTCCGTGTCATGCTATTCTTGATTGTCACGCTAAGACCGTGACCCTGGGTATGCCTGGTGTTCCGAGATTTGAGTGGAGAGGATCTATTGAGTATGTGCCTAGCAGAGTGCACATCTTATCTTGATTTTGTGAGGGATGTTAGTAGCGAGACTCCTTCTGTTGATTCGTTTCCTATGGTCCGTGATTTTTCGGATGTATTCCCTGCAGACCTGCCATGTATGCCACCTGACAGGGACATTGATTTTGGGATTGACTTGGTGCCAGGCACCCAACCTATCTCTACTCCCCCATATCGTATGGCACCAACGGAGTTGAAAGAATTGAAAGAGCAGCCTTAGGAACTCCTAGATAAGGGGTTCATTCGGCCTAGTGTGTCACCTTGTGGTGCACCGGTATTGTTTGTGAAGAAGAAGGATGGCTCTATGCGCATGTGTATTGATTATCGGCAGCTGAATAAGGTTACGGTGAAGAACCGGTATCCCTTGCCCCGTATTGATGACTTGTTTGACCAACTTCAAGGAGCTAGAGTGTTCTCTAAGATTGATTTGAGATCCGGGTATCATCAACTGAAGATTCTGGATTCTGACATTCCGAAGACTGCTTTCAGGACCAAATATGGTCATTATGAGTTTCTGGTTATGTCATTTGGGCTGACCAATTCCCCAGTTGCGTTCATGCATTTTGAACAACATGTTTTAGCCTTACCTTGATTCTTTTGTCATTGTGTTCATTGATGACATCCTGGTATATTCTCGTAGCCAGGAGGAGCATGCTCAACATTTGAGAGTTGTGTTGCAGAGATTGAGAGAGGAGAAGCTTTATGCAAAGTTCTCCAAGTGTGAGTTTTGGCTTGGTTCAGTAGCTTTCTTGGGGCACGTGGTGTCCAGTGAGGGTATTCAGGTTGATCCGAAGAAGATTGATGCGGTGCAAAGTTTGCCCAGACCGTCCTCATCTACTGAGATTAGGAGCTTCCTTGGTTTGACGGGATATTACCGTCTCTTTGTGGAGGGATTCTCATCTATTGCTTCGCCCTTGACCAGATTGACCAAGAAGGGTGCTCCATTCAGATGGTCTGATGAGTGTGAGGAGAGCTTTCAGAAGCTCAAGTCAGCGTTGACCACAACTCCGGTATTGGTTTTGCCTACTGGTTCGGGTTCTTATACACTCTACTGTGATGCTTCTAGAGTTGGCTTAGGAGCGATACTGATGCAGGACGGTAGGGTGATTGCCTACGCGTCTAGACAGTTAAAGGTGCACGAGAAGAATTATCCAGTGCACGATCTTGAGTTAGCTGCCATTTGTTGATACCCAATTTTTCCTCAAATTATTTTTGAATTTTGCAAAATCAGATTTTCACAACATTTGGTATTTTTCTATAATTTTCCCATAGTTTTATTAATTTATTTTTAATTTATCCAATGTATTATTCCTAATAATAATTATAAAATTGCATTACAAATGATTTTAAAAGTATTCCTTGACTTAATATATATTTTTTTGTCCTATTAAGATCGAATTATTTTACAATTAGCCAAATTGGCACTCTTTGGCTATAATTGCAATAACTTTGCAATTATAGCCTAATCATATGTCTTATGCTATTTTACCTAGTAATTAGTCATTTTATATTTTTAAAATACTAATTAATCATTTTATTTAATATATTAAGCATCAATTTCATTTTTATAATTATCAGTTATTTTTATAAATTAGTTATCTATTTTAATTGGGTATTTAATGAGTTAGCCACTTTTATTTAAATCCTAACCCCAATTAAAAATGGACCCCTACCCAATAAATTAACCCAATACCCAAGCCCAAACCTACACTACAATACCCGGCCAACCCAGGACTCAATCTCGACCATTGATCAAATCTGATCAACGATCCAGATTAGACCTTCCAAAATTAAACCCTAACAACCTCCCCCGTCTCTCATTTTCACTCCTCTCACAATCTCTTTCTACCTCTCTGGTTCTCTCTAGAGTCTTCTCGTCTCTTCGTCTCCGATGAAGTTTGTCCCCCCTTCTCCGGCCATCTTCGGCGACCACATTTTAACCCCAAGCCTCCAATGGTTCCCCCTCACCTTGCTCATCATCTATGAGGCTTTCAAGGGCCCTGGGCCATGCCGACTTATGTCTAGGGTTGCTGTTTTGGATGTTCATGGTTTCTCCGGTGTGAATTTGGAAAAAATCACACCATATTTGCTACTATCTTTGAGGTTTATAACAGGTTCTTCCGTTCTATTTGGGTTTCCTTTGAAACCCTAACTTCTAAACTCTCGTTTTTTCTAGATTTGTAATAGATCTGTACATATTATGAGTGATTTTGATGTTTTCCTTAAAGATTTTCCGTTTTCCCTAAACGGTTCTTAATTTTCAAACTAGGGTTCATAAACTCCTTTTCAAAACAGTTTTCCTTTCTGATTTTTAGCATTATCTTATGATTTTCACCATGTTTATACAATTTAAGTTTTTCCCTGTTGGTCTGATTTATTTCGCTCCAACCCTAAGTTTTCAGTTCTAATCCTAGATTCTAAGTATGTCTTTGATAATACGTTTGTTTAATCTGTATATGTGCCTGATTTTCATGAGCATCTTAAGTTTCTTCTGATTTTACCCTGTTTTTCCTATTATGGTTTTTGACTCTTCATCTCTTTTGCATGTATCATGTCTACTTTGCTGATTCATACTATTGCCTACATGAAACCCCTGATTTATGTGATTTTACCCTGTGTTTTCTTGTTAGGGTTTCTGATTGTCGTATATTGTGAGTCTATTCTGTCCATTCTCATAAGCTTGTGCTAATTCCTCCTAAACTAATATTGTTTGCTATTTGTGAATCCCTGAATCTCTATGATTGATATTTCACTGATCTTTGTTCTCTACTGATTTTGAGTATTTCCTTAAACGTGTGATATTTTCCCTGATTAGTGATGATTTCCTGTATCTCAAACCTCACTCGAGGGTTCTCTTACTGATTTCCAGGATTACATTATCTCTTGCCTTATTTCTATGAATGATTTTGCTGTCAAATTAATTCACATATATTTTCCTTAAATAGAATTTTGAATTTGGTCTCACTTGCATACTACATACCTATACTATACTTAAGATACTGTTTTTATGCTTTACATGATTCCTTTCCTTATTTTTAGCCTGTCTATTACTGTTTGAAATTGACTCCTTAATTGAAGGGAGTACTTACCGTGATTATATGTTGATTGATTCCGAGTTCCCATAATTACTGATGAACTCTAATTTTTACCTTATTTGCTACCTGCTTTCAAACTATATATACATGCTCTTTAATTAGTACATACATGTACACACACATTGTTCAACTCTCTCTTACTCACATACATACTCTCTACTGTTCTTCTCTTGATTACCTGCTATTACTAGTCGGCTGCAAGCCAAGACTAGTTATTCTATTTTCCTACTCTTCAGTCTGTACTTGCTATCTTCCAACTGGTATGTCTTCAATTCATTTTTAAGATTTAAAACAATATGTTTCTTTGGGTATTTCAATTCATCCTATTCCTAATCTGCTTTTACTTATTGTTTTGATATGTTACTTGCAATTAAGTGGGATGCTTTGCTGCTTTAGCTCTTAATATCTTCCCCTGGCCTCAATATGTTTACTATCCCCTGCATGTTTCAACATGATTCTGCTTCACTCCTGTCCTCTTTGATTCCTAGTTTACTACAATTACACTATGTGTTACCTAGTCTCCACGTAATCCTGAACACATGTTGTACTCCAAACCTTTTCTGAACCTATGTGTGACTATGTTTATTATGTGCTCTAGTACTCCCTTTATCTGGTTCTGTGTAGTTCTTGGCATGCACACTTTGTGACAAACTATGTCTTTGATTGTTTAGGCCCTGTACAGGTCTGTGATACTTTATTGCTTCTCTAATATTAATTTGTATACCAATCTGTTCCTATGTATGGCCTATGTGTCCCCAATCCCCGCTTCCTTGTTTGTGTCTGTCTCTCTATGTGCTGTGTACTGTTTGGTGCTGATTTATTGCTCCACCCTCTGTTCTTTTCAAACTATTTTCCTAAGCCACTCACTTACTGATATGTAAACCTATTTCAAATAAACTATTTTCAGAAATGCTCTTTTAACTCAACTCTTTTCAAATCACCTCCTACACTTCACTTTATTCTTAGACTCTTAAGTTCTGCCCCTTTAGTGTGAGCACTGCTTTGGGACCCTTGAGCTCCTTTTGAACCGTGACACACTGAGGCTGACACTTCCACACTGCACTTGTTCAATTCTTGGTCTAGGTGTAAGCACTGCCCGAGACCCTTGAGATCCTTAGGGAACTTTGATGCACCTAGACTCTGATTTGTCTATGGAAACTGAGGCGTATGAGGCCATTGGAGGCTTTGGGAAATCTGGTCCTAATTGAAGGCTCTCTATAAAATAGCTTCTTGATTTTCTATTTCTATTTATGTAATTCATTCATTGGTCTGTAATAATTTGTAAACAACTCTTGGGGAATGGATAGTAAAAAGGGAAGGGGCAACTATGCATGCTATAAATATAAAAGGGTAGAAACCATGCTCTTAGATTTACATTTCCTATGTGTGCAATAGAAATTATGTTTAGGACTAACATGTGCAAAGAATATCGTACATAAGAAATCATGCTCTTTAGGGTTTCATAAACACTGTTTCAGCATTTCACTTCAATACTGTTATATCACTTAGAAAAATCTTGTTCAGTAATAACAATGGAAAACTGCCATCATGTGATTCTATCTATGCATTCTGAAAACGCAATCTGAATCCTGCCTTAAAACAAGAGTATTAACAAAAAATGTGCCATCACGCTTTACCATGTTACACGTAGAGATCATGTTCTAGGTAAATGACTAATAAACCTGTCACCTTTGCATATCCTGAAAGTATGTCAAGCACTAAAATGTTTGTGCACTTAGATCTTGTGTAGACCTCTGATTCTACACCATTCTGCATCTTTGTGCATTAGATACCCTGTCCTTAGTATCGCATCTCATTCGTTTAAGCACACCTAGCCTAATTACTGATAAAAACAACTGCAACCAACTGATAATAAGTCTGCATTCTGAACGCTCAGAACAACATGTTTAGGTAATACAATGTTGAACAACTCTCGTCTAAGTAATTCTGGTAATTGGTATATACTATCTCACACCCAGGCGAGCCTTAGGTGATTAATTTGTCCAAAACTGGAAATCTGCCTTCCTGTATATGCTACTAAATGCTAAAAAGGTTTTCGAATCAGTAGGAAAATTGACTAGGACCCATTTTATGAGTAATAAAAAATAGGCTTGCATATCTGTTTATCTCCTGAACTCACTTAGACACCATATCTTAGGATTCTGAATTTAAATACTGCCCTTAATTGTGTTTTGAGTCGTGCTATCTAATTGCATTACTTGTGGAGGCAAACTTGAGCCTTTGCTTGCTTTTTGTATGTTCCCATTAACTGCAGTCTTATATGCTTTTGTCTGTCGCCCTAGAATTTTACCTTTTAAACTTGAGGGTCTTCCTAGTACCTCCTTCATAGGATAGTAGTCCTAACCTCCTCCAGGACTGATAGGAAGGGACGGGTAATAGCACGCGATAAGGTTCATGACCAACACGCGCTTAAATTACCTTCACGAGGTGAGGAAATGGTAGAATATGGATATGATTACCGATGCGTTAATACCACGTGTAGCCCCTATTTGAGGAGTGTCATACCGGGTATTGCATTGATGTGATCCATATTATCTCAAACCTAAGATATCCTTTACTTTACATGCTTAGAATGTAACTCTTTTCAAAACTTAGCTCTTCTCTAATTATTTTCAAATACCTTGTATGCTTAAGACTTGAATCCCCTCTTATCTGAGCCTTTATTTTGTATGCTAAGTTTCACAAATTCACAAAGCTATTTGGCCGGGAACCACACTTGTGGATCTTGAGGGGTACCTAACACCTTCCCCTTGGAATAATTTCAAGCCCTTACCCTATCTCTGGTTAACAACGTAGTTGTAAATGAACCCCTTAGGTGCCCTACGCACCTTTAAAATCGTTAGGTGGCGACTCTAAAAAAATGCAAACCCCTTCCCAAAAGGAAAGATTTGTCTCAACCCAAGTGTCCTGAACTCGATCTCCGCGAGGAAAAAAGGGGGCGCGACACCATTGTTCATGCCTTGAAGATTTGGCGCCATTATTTGTATGGAGTGCAGTGTGAGATTTTTACTAATCATCATAGTCTGCAGTATCTGGTGAAGTAGAAGGACTTGAATTTGCGTCAGAGGAGGTGGTTAAAGCTTCTCAAGGATTATGACCTCACTATTTTGTATCATCCGGGGAAGGCCAATGTAGTGGCCGATTCCCTGAGTCGCAGAGCCAGGAGTTTGGGGAGTCTAGATTACCTTTCAGTAGCAGAGAGACCTTTAGCACTTGATGTTCAGGCGTTAGCGGGTCAGTTGGTGAGATTGGATTTGTCAGAGCCTCCCCGGGTATTAGCTAGCATGGCTTCCTGGTTTTTTCATTATGATCAGATTATATCACGCCAATATGATGATCGACACTTGTTAGTTCTTCAGGACAGGGTCTGTAGAGGTGATGCCAGAGATATGACTATTGGTGATGATGGGGTTATGGGGATGCATGGCCGTATTTGCGTGCCCAATGTGGATGGGCTTCGAGTGTTGATATTAGCAGAGGCCCACAGTTTGTGGTATTCCATCCATCCGGGTGCCGCAAAGATGAATCAGGATCTGAGACAGTAATATTGGTGGAGGCGGATGAAGAGAGATATTGTTGAGTATGTAGCACAGTGTCTCAACTGCCAGCAGGTCAAGTATGAGCACCAGAGACCAGGTGGGTTACTTCAGAGGTTAGATATTCCAGAGTGGAAGTGAGAGCGGATCACCATGGACTTTGTAGTTGGGCTCCCACAAACTTCTAGGAGTTTTGATGCTATTTGGGTCATTGTGGATCGACTGACCAAGTCCGCACACTTCATTCCTGTCAGTACTACTTATACTTTGGAGCGGTTAGTTGGTATCTACATCAGGGAGATTGTCCGATTGCATACAATTCAGATTTCTATCATTTCAGACAAAGGTACTCAGTTCACATCTCAGTTTTGGAGATCGGTGCAGAGAGGTTTGGGTACTCAGGTAGAGTTGAGCACTACATTTCATCCTCAGACCGACTGGCAGTCGGAGCAGACTATTAAGATTTTGGAGGACATGTTGCATGCCTGTGTGGTTGAGTTTGGAGGTTCGTGGGGATCAATTTCTTCCACTCGCTGACTTGGCATATAATAATAGCTACCAGTCCAGTATTCAGATGGCCCCGTATGAGGCTTTATATGGTAGGATGTGTAGATGGTTGGTTGGTTTGAGCCGGGTGAGGCTAGGCTATTGGGCACAAATTTAGTTTAAGATGTGTTGGAGAAGGTGAAGTTCATTCAAGAGCAACTTCGCACGACACAGTCTAGGCAGAAGAGTTATGCGAACCGGAAGGTCCGAGATGTGTCTTTCATGGTAGGAGAGAAGGTACTGCTGAAGGTGTCACCCATGAAGGGTGTTATGAGGTTCGGGAAGAGAGGAAAGCTGAGTCCTCGTTTTATTGGTCCTTTTGAGGTGCTTCAGAAGATTAGAGAGGTGTCTTATAGACTTTCCTTGTCACCCAGCTTATCGAGTGTTCATTCGGTATTCCATGTGTCGATGCTCCGGAAGTATATTGGTGACCTGTCTCATGTGTTAGACTTCAGCACAGTTCAGCTCGAGGATGATATGTCATATGAGGTAGAGCCAGTGGCCATTTTGGATCGTCAGGTCAGGAAGTTGAGGTCTAAGGATATGGCTTCAGTGAAGGTACAATGAAGAGGCCAGCCAGTGGAGGAGGCTACTTGGGATACTGAGCGGGAGATGCAGGGAAGATATCCTCACTTATTTGAGACTCCAGGTATGTTTCTAGACCCGTTCGAGGACGAACATTTATTTAAGAAGGGGAGAATGTAACGACCCGGTCGGTCATTCCGTGGAATCTGCATTACTATTACTGTTTTGGCCTTGTCATAGGTTGGTTATAATGTTTATGATGTATTGGAGCCGGTTGGCTCGGGTTCAGAATGGTTGTAGCAAGAATTGAGGCACTTAGTCTCTAAAGTATCTTTATAGTTGGAAAAGTCAACTAGGAGTTGACTTATTAGTAAACAGCCTCGAAATGCATAATTAATGGTTCAGAGAGTTTCTTTAGGTGATTTGGGACTTAAGAATATGTTCGGAATGCTTTTGTGATGTCCGGTGTAATTAGGCTTGAATTAGCGATAATTAGTTTTTGGTGATTTCCGATCGGCAGTGGAAAATAGGCTATCGAGGTCGGAATGGAATTTCCGACTATTGGATCAGGTTCGTAATGTCATTTCAGATATGTGTGCAAAATTTCAGGTCAATCGGATGTGTTTTGTTTGGTTTCGGCATCGTTGGTGGAATTTAGGAATTTCAAAGTTCATAGGCTTGAAACTGATGTGATTTTGGTGTTTTTGCGTTGTTTTTGGTGTTTCGAAGGCTCGACTAAGTTTGAATGATGTTATGGGATATGTTGGTAGGTTTGGTTGAGGTCCCGGGGGCCTCGAGTGTATTTCAGATGCTCAAACGGGCACTTTTGGTCTTTGGAAGACTGCTGGTTTTTTGGTGTTTAAGCAGCAGTGGTTTGTTCATCGCGATCGCATGGAAATTGTTGCGATCACATAGAGTAAAGTTGAGGCATGTAAGAATTTGTTCTATGAGATCGCATAAATAGGTCTCCGATCGCATAGGGTGGTCAGGCTTGTTCAGTGCGGTTGCATGGGTCTTTTTGCGATTGCGTAGAAGAACTTGGAGTGGCAGTGACGTGATGAAATTGTTCTATGCGATCGCATAGAGCTGGCCGCGATCGCATTATTGTGGGAAGTTGTCTTCCTCGATCACATAGGTGTTTCTGCGACCGCGTAGGTTCTTCGCGATCGCGTGCCTTTTTCCGCGATCGCATAGTGTAAATAACATGGCAGTATATAATAAGCCAATCCGCGACCCTTGTTCACCTTTTCACCATTTTAAACGGGATTAGAGCTTTTTGAGGGTTTTTGAAGAGAGAAACGTTTGTTCTTCATTGAGGTAAGAGTTTTGGACTCATTAACTCGATTATATGTGATTAAGGACCAAATTAACAGTGTTTAATTGGGAAAATCAGCGGAAAAAGGGGAAACTAGGGCTTGAGTTTAAGAGACCTTCTAGGGGTGATTTGAGGGGTCATTTAGAATCCGATTTCATAGTTCTTTATATGCACAGACTCGTGAGATGACGCGAATCATTTTGGTATAAAGTTTGTCAAGTTCTAAGACGTGGGCCGAGGGTCAGGTTTATGCTAATTTCGGGAATTGTGCTTAAAGTTGATATTTTTCTATTGGGTTTCCTCCCCCTAGCATGTCTTGATGTGAAAAATCTGAACTTGATAGATTTGGAGCACTCGGAAGTTGATTCGAGGGGCAAGCGTGTTGCGGAGTAGCTTTTCGGGCTAGTTCAAGGTAAGTAATGTCTTTAAATCATGTCCTGAGGGTATAAAACCCCGGACTTTACATCCTTTCATTGTTTTGGAGTGACTCACACACTGGATGACGAGTGTGGGGCGTGCACGAGTTGAGAAATTGGGATTTTGTTCCTTCTGAGGCAGCTATTGAGTTGCGAAACTGCTTTTAAATCATATGTTAAATAATATTACTATGTTCTTGATATATATGGGTTGTAAGCCATATTTGGGGCCTAGTGTCGTTCTGTTTTAACCCCTTGGGGGCTATTTTCTGATATTCTCACTATTTGGATCATGATCTTACACTCAGTCCTTCTTGGTAAATTGTTGACACTTAGATTTGTTGAAAATTATTATTTCTTGAAATGAAATACTATTTTGGGTCGAGAACCCCGTTTATTTATGGACCGACTGGCATGTTGAGAGTGTTTGACTGAGTGAGGCCGATGGCCAATATAGTGAGGATATTTATGATATGAGAGAGGCCAAGAGCCTGAGTGATTGATGCCATGATTTTGGCTTGTTTATAGCGCTTGGACTGTAGGAGCCCTTCCGGAGTCTGTACACACCTTCAGTGAGCGCAGGTACCTACTGAGTGCGAGTGCTGAGTGACGCGTGATTGGGAGGCATGAGTGACTATAAGGTGTTGAGTGACTGTTACGGATTGATGGTGAGGAGTTGAGTGACTGGTTTTGAGTGATGATTTGGCCCGAGAGGCAGTTTATAAGGATATTTTGCTGAGGTTTGATTATGATTCACTTCAGTTTTCATTATGAGATTTTTGGGAGTTTACTGAGAAACATTTGAAAATATACTTGTTCAAAGGATTTTTACGGAAACTGGTTTTCACACATATGTACTAGATGTATACTTTCTATAGGCTCAGTATTTTACTATTTGTGAATTGGTGTTTTGTGCTGTGTGTTTCTTATCTTCAGACTTGATTTATTTTCATTACTACTGAGTTGGCGTACTCATCATTACTCCCTGCACCTCTGTGTGCAGATCCAGGTACTGGTTCTGAGCAATAGCCAACTTAGTTCGTTCATCGGCAACATTTGAGATTTCGAGGTAGCTGTCCAGCGTCCACAGCTTCTCTATTTCCTTCCTTTATTAGTATTTAGTATTTTGTTCTGAGACATCGTATATGACATTAGCAGTGTTAGTATTATTCTTAGATGCTCGTGATCAGTTGACTACAAACCTGGGGAATAGTTAGACTGTTAGATTATATTATGCTTTGTTAAAGACTTAAAGAAATTTTATACTTGCTATGGAATATTATTAATGAGTTTGAGGGAATTTTAATAAAAGAATTGTGTAGTTATGTGATAGTGACTTGCCTAGTTCCACGATAGGCGTCATCACGACCAGTTAGGATTTGGGGTCGTGACAAAAATGAACTGTTTTTTGCCCAGATTTTCATACTTCCTCAACTCCTTCTCTAGTTTCCTTTGTCTCTTTGAGTCTTCTCTCTTCCTAAGTTTATGTGCCTTGATTGTGTAGTTATAAGGTGAGTTTTGGTTTCTTACTTTTCTGATTTTCGGGGTTGCTGCTATATAGAAATTGGGTAGATTGTTGGTCTTTAATTCTCTGCGTTTTTCCGGAAGAAACTGCAACTAGTTGTGGACTCTGTTGCTTGGCCAAAAGTCCTTTGAATTAACAATTAAGGGAAGTGTTAGTGATACGATCTTTTCTGGGTCAATTCTCTGTGTTGAGATGTTAAAAGTCCACAACCAGCTTTAATAAGTTGGTTGCTAATTAGCTTTAAATCTGAAACTTCTCCTCACTTTTAGAAATTGCTTCAATAAGTTTATATGCTGAGGTTTTTTAATTTTGGATTAACATCATTTACTGATTTCATCATTATAGTCCATAAAATAGTTAAAATTCTTGAAATTTGCTAGTGGTCATTTTTTTTGTGTGTGTACTTGAAATTGATCTTTTTCTATAATAAAGAGTAGTTTAAATATTATAATATATTAAAGTAATCCAAACTGATCATTGGCCTCTTAAAGTAATATTTTCTTTTGACAAAAATGTTATTATTGGCCACCTAAAACGTTTTGAGTTTGTTTCTAATTAAGCAAAAGAAAAACTAATTTTGTCATATTACATGCATGTCAAAAATCTAAATTTTAGTTGATATGTAAGGATAAATGAGCCATCTAAGGTTGGGAATGGAGATTATAGTTAATAGTTTTTTTCTATCTTTTACTTTTTAAAAATATTTAATAGTTAATTAATTTGAATTTAATTAATTTTTGTCCCACGGGCCGACCCAGATCCAGCCTCGATCAAGCCTCAAGGGCCAGCAGGCTGACTTGGGCCGGGCTTATAAGCCTCAGTTTTAAATGGGCTAAAAAAATCTTAGCTCAACACTTCCAAGTAGCGGGTTCGGTTGGGCCAGACTCACGGGCCAAGCCCATTTTGACGGTTCGACCTTGTATACGACCAAAACCGGGAATGGTTGATTTTGAGGCTCCTACAACATTCCGAGCCCGATCTCGATGGGATCGGAGCAGAATCTGAAGATCAACCCTGATGTGCATTTCTCGAGCAACGATATCAAGGGACCAATATACCTCGAGGCAGAAAAAAGATCGAAGATCGTCATGAAAAGGCGAAAAACTCCAAAAAACACGTGGTTAAAGCTGACAACGCCTGCGGGAATAGTACACGTCTGTACCGGACCATTAAATAGTTGTACCAACTGTTTTTCTTTGTAATAATTATACATGTACCATGTTGGGATTCCCCCTCATATATAAAGGGGACCCTTGTCATTTTTTACACACGATATTCAATACAACAACAAGAACATTCTCTGATCTCTAACTTAAACATACTCGATAATTGTTCCTCAGATTTATTATTTCAATTTATTATGTTCATTAATTGTTCTTCATTCATTGCTCATTATTGATCATAAAGGGCTACCCCCGAGGCCTTCCATACTGTTATTTCTTCATCGACTGTCCCCTATTAAGCAGACAACATGGAGAAGGACACCAAAGAATTCGTCCGAAAATGCAACAAGTGCCAGAGATTTTCATCGATGATTCACCAACCCGGTGAACAACTACATTCAGCCTTATCGCCATGGCCGTTCATGAAATGGGGAATAGACATCGTCGGTCCTCTGCCAACAACACAGGGTAAATCTAGATTTATTCTATTTATGACTGACTAGTTCTCAAAATGGGTGGAAGCGTAGGCCTTCAAGAAGATAATAGAAAAAGAAGTCATCGACTTCATCTGGGACCACATCATGTGTCGGTTTGGGCGTATCGAACAACTCCGAAATCGAGCACAGGAGAGACGCCGTTCTCTTTGGTGTATGGGTCCGAGGCTTTGATATCGGTCGAGGTCGGGAGCCAAGCGCCAGATTCTGACATGCCACTGAGGACTCAAACAATAAGGCCATGACTACAGCCCTCGAACTGTTAGATGAAAAGCGAGAAGCTTCACTGGTCCGAATGGCCGCCCAAAAACAAAGGATCGAAAGATACTATAATAGGAGAACAAACCTCCAACATTTCGGAGTAAGGGACTTAGTCCTAAGGAAAGTAACCCTCAACACTCGAAACCCAAATGAAGGGAAGGACCGTACCGCATCCTCGGAGTAATAGGCAAAGGATCCTACAAACTCGATACCATGGAAGGCGAGCAACTTCCAAGCAATTAGAAAATGCTATTATTGCTAAGGTATAACCTTCTCCCTTTCCATTTTGTGCTTCACACTAAATTTTACAGGTGTCCGATGGAAGACACTGATTCATCCTTCAACTCGAATACCTTGGGTTTTAAAGCATGTGTTGCGCTCTTTTTCATTTCGATCGGGTTTTATCCCAAAAGGGTTTTACCGACAAGGTTTTTAACGAGGAAACATCTATATGCTACATAAGGAGAACTCAACAAGTATTCAAGGCTTCTTTTCACTCAACCTCAAAAACTGGGGGGGGGGGGGGGGCCCCCCCGGGGCTGC